>JANBOK010000034.1:0-48628 GCA_027595805.1 Coemansia sp. Benny D160-2 | reverse complement strand
AATTGGGACATGGTCGGCAACAACACGCCCATCTTCTTCATCCGCGACCCAATCAAGTTCCCAGACTTTATCCACACGCAGAAGCGCAACCCGCAGACCCATCTGCCGGATCCAACGATGGTGTGGGACTTTTGGTCGCTGGTGCCCGAGTCCCTGCACCAGGTCACGATTCTGATGTCTGACCGCGGAATTCCGGACGGATTCCGCCACATGCACGGATACTCGAGCCATTCGCTCAAGCTGGTCAAGGAGGACGGGTCGTACGTGTACGTGAAGTGGCACTTCCGAACCGAGCAGGGCATCAAGAACATTCTGCCCGAGGACGCCGAGCGGCTTGCCGGGTCGGATCCCAACTATGCGACGCGCGATCTGTTTGGTGCCATTGAGCGTGGCGACTTCCCGGCGTGGAAGGTGTATGTGCAGGTGATTGAGCCCGAGCAGGCGCTCAAGTACCGCTTCAATCCATTCGACGTCACCAAGGTGGTCAGCCAGAAGGACTTCCCGCTGCAGGAGGTTGGGCGCATGGTTCTGAATCGCAACCCGGAGAACTACGTTGCCGAGGTCGAGCAGGCAGCGTTCTGCCCATCGCACATGGTGCCAGGCATTGCGCCGTCGCCGGACCGCATGCTGCAGGGTAGACTCTTCAGCTACGCCGACACGCACCGCCACCGTCTGGGTGCCAACTACCACCAGATCCCCATCAATCGCCCCATCAGCGGTGTTGCCAACCAGCAGCGCGACGGTGCCATGGCCATCAACGGCAACGGCGGATCGGCACCCAACTACGAGCCCAACTCGTTTGGCGGACCCTCGCAGACCAACGTTGTTGCGCACACACACGCGCGGAACTTCTTTGCGCGTGGCGAGATTGCTCGCCATTCCTATGAGGTCACCGACGACGATTTTGCGCAGGTCAATGCGCTCTACAACCTGTTTACCGAGGAGCAGAAGGACCGTCTGGCGCGCGTCATTGCCGGCGGTCTGTCGCAGACCCCGGTCTTCATCCAGAAGCGCCAGCTCAAGCACTTTTACCGTGCCGACAAGGACTACGGCCGTCGGGTCGAGTCTGCGCTCAAGGCGGCCGGCTCCAAGATCTGATGAGATCCAGGATCTTTGATCTAGCACACTGTGTTTTTCTTCTTTTATTCGTTCAGCAATACCAAATATCGGGAAACCTTATAATATTACATTGTATAATGAAAGTCTAAAACGAAGAGAACAGAATTCACTTTCACTCGCTCTTGTGCCTGTTGTTCGGGGCATTACTGCTTGCGTTTGCTGGAGGAGATGCAGTGTACGGCGGCGGCGGGTTCTCGTAGTCGCGCTGCGAGTATGGCTCCGGCTGGAACTGCGCAGCAGTGGCACCTCTTGCCGATGAGGATGCGCCATTGTTGGCCTCCAGCGCATCGACGGCCGCAGCAGCACGGATAGCCGAGCTGGCGGACGATCCCTCACGATCGCTGCGCGACTCGCGGTGTGCGCGTCTCCGTGCGCTTCGTCGCTCGCCGGGCTGGCGCGTCAGCTGCTGCTGCTGCTGCTGGTACTCGTCGTTGTTGACTCGCACACGCGCAATGGGCACGCCCTCCCACCGACAGATGTCGCAGCGATACAGCATGCGTCTGCGCGAGATTGGGAAGATTGGCACGCAGTACAGAGTGGCCCACGTGCGTCTTCTGATCGACCGGATCGTCGTGTTGTGGCATCGCGGACACGGCATCAGCTCCAGCCCCAGCGACCGCACGTGGTTCCATGTCCCGCAGAATATTGGGATGAAGATAAAGTCGCACATAAAAATATTATTTCTGTTTTGCCACCAACTAACGTATGTGTGTTTGTAGTCAATTTGCAATATGGTGTGTTAATGAGTGGGTAGGAAACAGAAAGCCCTGCCCAGCAAGTTTTGGCTTTTTAAAAGACTAGAACGCTTTTTTATAACAGGCATCTTATTTAGCCCTGTTCCCCCCTTATCCCAATGTGTTGTTGTTTCAGAGTGTTGCTGTATTTTTTTTTGCCAAGACATGGGAAAGTGTGGTGGACAAAAGTGACCACTGCCAAACGGCAACAACCATCGCGCATGAAAAGCACAGTTTCAAATTTTCTGGCACAATATAGGGGATTGGGTTTAATCCCGCAACATTCATTCTCTCAAACAACACCTCTTTTGTTTGTCATGTGTGCACAATAGGTAATGTGTAATGTGTTGACCAGTTTCTCTCTTTTATCCCCTCCTTCCAATAGCTGTTATTGCTGGTAAGTATACTTGGCCTTGTTGTATCTACCTCTCCCCGATTGGCAGCGCTACTTATTCCAAGCAAACAAACACGAAAAGCACTACTACTACTACTACTACTACTCCGCCCGATATGTTGCTTGCAACAAAATGCAACATGTGCAATTAAGACGAGATGTATGGAGTTGTGGTGCTTTCTTTTGTGCCGCATGTACGGTACAACAAAGTACACATTGTCACCAAACAATGCCATATTAAAAGCTCAGACAGCGCCATCACATTGTCATCTTATATGGAGAGTCATATAGAGCAACCGAAATGTTAACTATACTTTGTATTTTATAAGTAAAGTCGGGGTGGGGGGATACCGCCCAACTTGCAAGAAGAGAAAGAAAGGTAAAGAAAAGTAAAGTAAAGAAAAGAACCACGGTGCCCAACAAGACACAGATAGAAATTAGCTAGTCCTCCTAATACTCACGGTACTCTTCCATCTGCTCAGAAAGCTCCTGCTGCTGCTCAGCAAGCTCCTCCTGCTGCTCAGCAAGCTCCCTCTGCTGGTCGGCAAGCTCCTCCTGCTGCTCTTGCAGCTCTCTGCGGGAATCCCCATCCTCATCCTGGTTCTCCTGGTACTCGTGGTACGCGTAGGCTGCAGCACCAATTACGCCGGCTGCTCCAACAGCGGCGAGTGCTGCGTTGGATTTGTCGACGCTGCCGTCGTCGTTGGTGAAGAACTGCCTGAAAGCTCCCGGCTTCTCGCCTTCCTGCTGGTACTGGCCCTGCTGGTACTGGCCTTGAGGAGGGTACTGGCCCTGAGGCGGGTACTGGCCCTGCTGGTACTGGCCCTGGGGAGGATACTGGCCCTGCTGGTACTGACCTTGAGGCGGGTACTGGCCGGGAGGCGGGTGCTGGTACTGCTGCTGCTGGTGCTGAAGCTCCTCCTGCCTGCGCCTCTCCTCCTCCTCATGCTCGCGGTACTTGTGCACACCATACGCGGTGGCCGCAATAGCACCGGCGCCAAGCATGGCAATTCTGGACTTGTTGGCAGTGCCATCATCGTCGGTGAAGAACTTTTTGAAAGCATTGGGCTCCTCCCCTGGCGGAGGCGGGTAGCCATGCTGCTGCTGGTACTGCTGCTGGTACTGCTCCTGCTGCCTGCGCTTCTCCTCTTCCTCCTCCTTCTCCTCCTTGTTCTCGCGGTACTTGTGGACGCCATAGGCGGCGGCTGCAAGGGCTCCTCCGGCCAAAAGCAGTCTGGACTTGTCTAGGCCATCCTCGTCATGGAAGAATTCCGAAACCACGTTGCGGTCTCCGTCCTCGGAGTTACGTGAGCTGTGGGAGCTGTGGGAGCTTTCGTCGCCTGACATTTCTTGCTTTTTATTATTATTCCTTTGCTTACTTGCAAAAAAGGTAATGGATATGTGGAAAAAACGGATGGAAGAAAAAGAATGTGGAAAGGTTGTAGGAAACAGAACGTATTGCACTTCAAGGTTACGGTGAAGAAGCGACGACATTTGTGGACTTTTATATGCCGGATAGGAAGACCAAATGTTGACACAAGGCCTACCTGCCTGCCGGCACAGACAGCTGGTCTTTGGCCCCCCTCCCTCTTGCTTGTTTTCTCAACCTTCATTCCCGTCATGCCAAATGTGCTTCATTCGTTTCTTTCTTTCCACAATAAACCAGATGTTGATTTGCAAGCCCACTGCGCTTTCTCTCATACGGCAGCCATATGCTTTGAAGCATGGCAGATGTCCTCCTGGTAGATCTTTCTTTTTTTCTCCTCTTGCTGTGGAAAATAAAGTCAGTCCGATATTTTCTATTTTTTCGTTCGTTCGTTTGTTCGTTCGGGTTTTCCTTCGTTCTTTCATTCCTTCTCACTGACAAAGAAAGCAATGGGCGAGGGGAAAAAAGGAAGGGCTCACAAGTCTTGATACATTCCGCTTGTTTGTTTTTTTTTCGCCTGCAGCATCCTTTATCCTCAACATCTGTTTTATTTTTCTTACTCCGCATTTTTCTACGCCAATGACCAAACAGCATTCGCTCACTCACACCCCCCCTTGTTTGCTGTTTTTTTGTCGCTTCATTATCTCCCGTCTCCCCTTTTTTCGTTGGAAAAAACAATGCGCAACGGGGAAGAAGAGGGGCGGGCGGTTCTTGCTAAATTTTCCTTTTTGTTACAAGACGCCGCAATTGCTTCTCCTTGCACTTTCCGCACAAGGATATATGCCAGAAAAAAAGACAAGAACAATGGGGGGCTATTGCTTTCCTAGCCAGCGAAAAAATGACTGACCGCATGTTTTCGTCTATTTTTAGACCAAGAGAAGGGGAGGACTTTAATGTCCAACTGTCGCAGATCCCACTTCTCTGCCAAATCTGGGACAAACGCAGATTTATCTTGCCAGCCAGTGAGAGACTTCCAGCAAACATCATCTTTTTTCTTTCTTTCTTTCTTTCTTTCTTTTTCTCCCATGTAATGTGTGTCCGCAGCATCAACAACAATGACAACATTCATCCTCCCCTCCACATGTGTTGAGAAATCCGGTTGGGGATGAGAGGCACAATGGACGTGCTGTCCTCATCTTTTCCGCTTCTTTCCTGGCTGCGCCGTGTCTGCGGTGGTGTGACTCAATCGGTCAGTAGAGTGCCAAATCCAAATGGGAAAATCAGAAAAGAAAAACGCAAGTGAACTTTAGACGTTTTCAATAATGAAAAATAATGAAAAAGAAAAAAAGGAAGATAATGTCAAGAATGAAAAAAAGAATCTCCCAAGCAGCAGAAAAACACAAAGAAAAAAGGGGGGAAAATAAACTAGTTGGCGCCGCCGTAGGGGCCGTTGTTGCTAGGGCCGGTGTACCCGTAGCTGTTGTATCCAGTGTATCCACCGCCGTATCCGCTGTAATGCGACTTGTTATCGAGCGGCGGGGGCTGGGTGTACATTTCCGAGGGATAGGCAGTGGTAGCACCACCACCAATCTCCTCCTGCTGCTGACTCAACTCCTTCTCCTTCTTCTTGTCCATTGCCTTTTTGACACCAAAGACGGCAGCGCCAAGCACGGCGGTTGCCAAGAGCGCTCTTCCTGTGCGGAAATCGCTGTGCTCCTGGCCATACTGGTCGATGCTCTGTTTGTAGAACACGTCCTTGAGCCCCCTGTCGCCGTCCTCGTCCTCTGGATTGAACTCGCCAGAGTGGTTTTGTTGTCCCTGGTGCGCAAACTCCTTTTCAGACGGATAGGGGCTGGTGGCATCGTGCTGGCCGGCATACTGCTGCTGCTGGTCGTGTGGGTAGCCCTGGTTGTCTTGTGGCGGGTACGCGTGTTGGCCCGGATACTGCTGGGACGAGTACTGCTGAGGCGGGTACTGCTGCGGCCCGCCGTAGTTGCTCTGGTTGTCCTGAGGATACTCGCCGCCATAGCCGTGCTGGGGGCCCTGCGGATACCCGCCGTTGCCGTTGCCGTTGCCGATGCCATAGCCGCCCTGGCCGTCTTGCTGGTATCCGCCACCGTAGCCGTGCTGGTAATTGCTCATTTGCGTAAGACGAAGAACTGGAAAAGAAAAATAAAAGTATCAATAATGTGGAGATGTGTTGGTTTTACTTTAATAATATAAAATAAAAAACGTATATACGAGGAAAACTATGTGATAGAAAAAAGAAAAGAGAGAAGAAAAGGAAAGGAGAGGAAAGAAAAGCGGGCGGAAATATGTCTCGAGATGTGAAATATGAAAAAAGGCACTTGCACTAACCGCCCCATCCCACACCCCCTTTCATCTCCTTTACCAGACTTTGTGTAGAAAAAGGGGCCTACAGTAAAACGACATCTTGCCCTTTCTTCTCTTTCTCTTTCTTTCTTTTGCTTCTCTCTCGTTCCACCTTCCTTGCCATTGATAAAAAGATACAGAACAGTTCATAAAGGCTGCTTGCTGATTATCTGGATGCTGCTGGGAAAAAAAAAACAGGGAGACGTGAAAATTGGTCGTGTTAGTGGAAAAGAAGCCGCTGGTATTTTTGGTTTATTTTTTACATTTCCTTTTTGCGTTTCCCAGCGACAAGGATTTCTTTTCTTCAGTTAAACCGTGTCCTCCTCCTCTCTTTACACAACACCTATTTTCTTTTATTATCGCCACCCGCTCCTTTTCCGAATCAAGGTAACAAAGTTATTATTTCGCACTAGCCATGCGGTCTTTAAAATAAAAGTAATGACCACACTTTCAAGCACTACAATTTTTGTTCAGAAAAAGAGAAAAATAGGACTCGTGGTCAGATGACCATCGTCGAAATGGGGTTTCTTTGCTTATCCACCGAGAGGGAGATCCGCAATCCCCCACCTTCTTCCCCAACCTGCTCTGCATTGCTCATTTCTTCTCTCTTTTTTTCCTCGGTGGCTATAAAATGGTCATGATGGCGCATGGGAAACAGAGCCTTGTGCTTGCGCCCTCATTGACCTTTGCGCATACGGAAACGACATCCACAATCCTGTTTCATGCGTTTTCCATCGTCGCCCATCCCGTCCATTACGCGGTCGCTTGATTTATAGCCAGCCCGGTTCCTCTCCTCTTCTCATCGTCCGATTCTTTCGGGAGAGTGCAAAAATGGGTACAGGATGACACGCCCACAAAAGGCGCTCTGCTGTCTTGGTTCTTGAATCCATTCTATGGAATAACGTATTTATTATTTGGCAAACAAAAACACACACACACCACACAGTACAGCTACGGCCATTCTTCCTTGCTAGACCTTGAGACCCAGCGGATTGCTGCTGCCTGCTGGGACCCGCATATCCACTGACCCGCGTCCCTTGCCGCCGTTGCTTGGCTTGGTTTCGCCTGTCGCTGCAGCCGCAGATATAGTAGCGGCAGCAGATCCGCTGTTTTCGTTCATCGCTGGATTGCTTAGAGGATGCGCTGTCGGCATTGCTGCTGGCTGAGCTACAAAAGACCGCGGCAAAGCAGCACTGCTGTTCGGTGAGCCACGCTGGGCGTTGACGGCCGTCTGCTGCTGCTGCTGCTGCTGCAACGGCGCCAGCAACTGTCTCGCTGCTCCGCTGACACGGCTCTTCTGCTGCTGATGCAAACCGCCTGCGGGTCCTGTGCGGGGTGTCGCTCCTTGCTTTGTTGCTGTTGCTGCCATCTCCGGCTTTGACACAAGCTCGATGGACTGGGGCCTTCGGCCACCCGCATTTTGCCCCTTGCTAGCTGTTGATGCCGCTGCGGTTGTTCTTTCCTTGCCGACTCTATTATGGCCGTTAATGCTTGGGTTGCTGCCTTTGGACGCACCCCCGCCCATATCGTCATTATCAGCAGCACGCCTCTTCTTCGGCTGGCGTGGCTTGCGCTTCTTGTTTGCACTAGCCGCTGTCCTGGCCGCCTCAGCCTCGAGCAGAAACGGCGGCACAAATACACGCCGGAATCCGCCCTTTTGCTCCCGAGGATACACGGGAAGGTTCATTGCTGTGTAGTCGGCGTCCATCTCGGCTGGATCAAGCCCTGGCGCCGCCAACCGCTGCTTACGCCCGTGCACCATGCACCGTTGTGCGTTCGATGCCGCTCTGCGCGCCCACCGGAGCTGCTGTATATTGCTATTTGTCTGCTGGGCAATAAGCGCTACATCCTCGTCTATGGGCAACGGGAGATACGTGCTTAGATGCGACGCTGCCATCGCTTTACTTGCACTCCGCCTGTCCTCCTGCACCCGCATATCGCGCAGCCGCCACATTCTCTTGCGCTGCGCGCTAAGCATCCGGCTACGCAGCTCTTGTCGCCGAACCAAGAACGTGTAGTTGGTTGACCTGAGCTGCGTCTCATGCAAGTGCTGCCGCTGCTTCAGCCATTCCTGGTGCTCGAATTTGAGCCGCTCTGC
Organism: Coemansia sp. Benny D160-2; assembly: GCA_027595805.1. Classification (NCBI taxonomy): domain Eukaryota; kingdom Fungi; phylum Kickxellomycota; class Kickxellomycetes; order Kickxellales; family Kickxellaceae; genus Coemansia; species Coemansia sp. Benny D160-2. The sequence continues at coordinate 40,544 of JANBOK010000034.1, read as the reverse complement.
TTGTTCCTTGTATGCGCTTGTGATCTCGCTTACGTGGCGCTCGTACTCTGTATGCCGACCAGCTAGAAGATATTCCTCCTCAACCTGCACTTGCTGCAGCCTTTCTGCATAGAGCCGCTCGCGTAGCTGGGCAAACGCAATCTCAATACCCGTTAGCTCAGCAAGCGCTGTAGAACGCCGTGCCTCGCTAACACCCGTGTCTTCGTCCTGGCTTCCATCATCTCCGTTGTTTTCAGTGTCATCGGCGACATCGTTGGCGTCTTCAGCCAGAGGAGGCGTTGAATCTTGGTTGTCAGACCCCTCTTTATCAGCATCAGAGGCAGCAATAACAACAACGACATCATCAGCATTTGCCTTTCTCTTTTCATGTCCCGACGAGGGCGATGCAATCTTGGTATTCGTGGTGGATGTGCTAGTCCGGGCTGCGTCGCCATTCGTCTCATGGCTGTCTTCGCCGGAATCGGATGCCTGTGAGTTGCTATCCACATCCTCTTGGTCTTGAGAAGAAAGCTCTGTCTCATCAGTCACATACTGGTACCGAGCACGCTTATTTGGCTGAAGAGATGATGCTTTTGAGGATCGGAACGCTGCTGAATGCTTTGTGTCTTGTTGGTCGCTTTCTTCCTCGTTATCGCTCGTAAGCGACGAGGACGGCGTAGAACGTTTAGAGGCACTTCGGCTTTTAGCTTGGATGTCACTGGCGACAGACTGTGCGTCGTCAGAAGCATCTTTGTTCTTTTCTGTTGCATCCAAGCCGCCTTCATATGGACTCGTTTGCGGAATGGATGTTTCATTGTATTGGTTATCGTCACCCTCTTGCTCTTCCGGATCAGCGGCTGAATTCAGCTCCAGGGCTTGATCTAGAGTAGAGATATTGGAACTGGATATCGACAGATGCGACGATACGCTGCTGAGCGTCTCCAAGTCCGAGTCATACGCAAATGGATCGTCTTCCTCCAAATCTCCTCCGGGTGGCAGTGGAGTGTTGTGGGGTTCGTTTGACAGTGACTCAGCAATGGCACTGGGTCCAGGCGCATTTTCTACATCGTCAACTGTGTTCTGCTCGGGCTGATTTGAAAGAATCTTTTCTTCTTCTTTGGAGTCGACTTGCGTCTGCGCACCGCCAGAGCCAGAGTTCTGGTTAGACTTGTGAACGCTGCTGCTGTTACGACGACGACGTCCAGCAGCCATGAATAATTATTTGACAAAAAAGACAGGTTGCGGCAATAAAGGTGTGTGTAAAAAGCGGAGTAATAACAGATGATATGTGTATATGATACGACTGTTTCCGTGCTAGTCCAAGAGACGATCGTAACGCTAATAGCGATAACAACTACTTTGTGCAGAATAAAACACCAAGTGGAGGTTTAATAACAGCTGTTTAGTTTGTATGAGGATTGAAACCGGAATACGCCATCATAGAGAGAGAGAGAAAAGCAAAGCGAAAGTGCAATGGCTCAGTGTGTTTGTTCAAAAAGGACAATTATGCGAAATATAGGTCTAGATAAGGGATATGGCATGGACTGGAAGGATAGCCGGAATGGCAAACATAATAGAACAGATACACGAACTTTTCCGTCCGTCTGTTCGTTGTTGTTGTGTTGTTGTTGAAATAAAAAAAAGTATAATGTGTGTCGTGGTCAAAAAAAGACATAGGAAAGAGGGAAGAAAGAGTGAGGAGAAAATGGGAAAAACAAGGAAAAAAGTAATGCAACCAAGATGAAACCGAGCATTATTTGTGCGAGTGTTTCTCCTTTTTTTTTCCTTTTCCAATATTCAAGTGGGTGCTTACAGAACAAGAACGCAGCCCAAAAGCAGGTTAGTCATAAAAAGAGGCTCTCTTACCTTTGAAGCTCGGATGGCGATGCTATATGGTTCCAGCAGCAGTTTTGTGGATAGGTTGGTTATGTCGACTAGTGGAACAGCAGACACGCTGTTTGTTTTCTGGGTATAAAACACCTCCACAGAAAGGAAGGAATCCGTTGAACAGGTCGCTCCTTTCCTCCGTGCTGTGGAAGGCCTCTTGCAATGGGGCTGTCGAGAATGAGCAATCCAGCGTACTAACTAGACAGGCGCCAGGTTCGATGCAACTGTGTGTTTAGCTGCTGCAACAGAAACACATACAGCGTGTGTATAAGTAACGAGAGATAGAGATGGAGGGGGTGCACACGTCTAGAAAAGGCGAATGCAACCACGAATTGCCTGCACAAGTTTCTTCCCAAGAGCGATAGCGTCGAACAGAACCTTGAGAAGCGGGTGTGCAAGCAATAGAAGAAGCCGCTATACGTTGCCTGTTATACAAACAAAAAGAGAGAGAGGAGAGATAGAGAGCAAGGAATCGAAGCGGATAGGGTTTAAAAGTACTGTATAAAGAGGAGATGATAAGAAGAGCTGTATTGAAACAACACACGCAAGAAGAAAGAGGGGGAGAAAAAAGATAATGGTGGGACATACAGCAAAAAAGTTTTTCAAAGAGTTGGAGAGGGAAGAAGGAAAGAATGGCAGGGAGAACAAAAACTGTCATGTCTTTTTTTCTCTTCAGTAAACGCGCGCAGAGAAAAAAAAGCATTTGCAAACAGAAAAAAGAAGAGGAGGGGGGAAGAACAGCAAATCACGCACCTCCGTCGTCCATCCCATTGACTACGCGCGGCTCACAAGCAAAAAAAAGAAAGAAGAGAAAAAAAGTACGAAAAAGGCGGTGACGATTTGAAATGCATACAGCCTGGAAAAGAAACAATCTCTTCATCGTCCGCTAAATTGATTTTTTTGGGGAAATTTTCCTACACTTTGCCAGCCGCGATTTAATCGTAATCCGCGCATGTTTTAAATTGGCGGTTGTGATTCGACAGATAATCATGTCTAATCTCTCCGTTCACTCATTATCTTTGGGAGCTTTTGCCGATCGAAAGTCGAGACACACACCCACCATTCGATGGGACACGCACAGTTGCACCCCTGCGTCGTTTCTCTTCCGCCGGGCACGGGCCAACAAGAACAACATTATCGGGTTTACGAACAAAAATAGAATCAAATTAGAAGATAAACAGGGGAGTATCACTAGTGTAGTTTTTCGCGACCAGAGTCGGAGACGGGAGACGGGATGATGCGTGGAATGGCAGAGAGAGGCGTGGATGTGAGGATGGGCGACGCCGACCGCGACGACCGCTGCGATGAGGCAGGAGTGAAGGGGTTGTCGGGGATGTCGATGGAGATGGAGTCGGCAGAGAACTCGTCCGAGCTGCGGCTGTCGTAGTAGTCGCGGCCAAGCGTCGAATACTTGTCGCGCTGCTCCTGGTGAGACAGAAACACAAGCAGCGCAGAGGCCACGACAGACACGAGAAAGATGATGTCAAACCAGCGCTTGTAGAAGTAGAAGCCAGTCGTCTGCAGCACGGCCGAGATCATCGGGCGGTACTTTGGCGGCAGCGACATGCGCATCATCAGCATGCACGAGACAAAGTACATGCCCATGATCTGGGCCAGCACAAGCACGATGCTGGAGGGCGAAACCATGGTGGAGAAGGGCGTGTTGAAGAGCTTTGTGAACTGGATAAGCAGACCGCGGAGCGACCCAATCACCATGATGCCCACCATGGCAAAGCTCAGCATCTGCGACCAAAACGCCATGTCAAAGTCGGGACTGACGTGGGTGGCCGCCAGCGTCAGGGCGCTGGTAACGGGGTCTGAGCGCCCAACGCGGTTGAGCAGAATGCCACCAAGCGTCATGGCAATCTTGCTGACACAAAAGAGCGCAAAAAAGTAGCCAAGCACATTGCGCGACCGACCGGCAAGCGTCTTTGACGCCTCGTAGCGGTCGTGCTCAAGACACATTGTTTCGACATCGGTGAACAGCTCCTGCGTCACCCGCTCGAGGTTCTCGATCTCGCGCCTCAACTCGCCCAGACCCTTGTCGCGTGCGGGGTAGGCGCCGATGCGCATGATGCCGCCAAACGCCGAGGACACAAGCTTGTTGACCAGACCGCGCGGGTTGGAGGCCTGGGCCTCCTGCTCCTTCTTCTCCAGGGCCTCCATGCGCGCCACCATCTTCTTCTTGTCCAGAAGCAATTCAAGTGAGTAGTGCAGCTGGCGCTTCATGCCTTCCAGCTGCACGGGACTGACCTTGTGCACAAAGACAAACAGCTGGCGGTAAGGGCTGTTGACCGCTCCGAATCCAGACAGCACAGCCATCAGCGCCACGCCAATTACGCCCACGCGTGCCGTTACTGGCTCTATCGACACCATGTCCGCCGCTCCCGTGGCCTTGCGGATGCGCGAGAAGCTGTCGAGCGGCAGATACATGCCGAGATTCCAAAAGGCGTAGAAAAACACTGCCCAGAAAGCCAGCGAATAGAGCACCAGACGGAGAAGCGGAATTCTCCTCTTTCGCCGCGCTATTCCCGAAAACATCATGAAGGCTTGGCAAAAGGGCAGCACCACGAGGATCGTCACCAGCAGAAACCCAAGGTCCGCACGCCAGAGATACCACCGCAGACTCTTGTCCAAAACACCGCTAATCTCAAAGATGATCAACTCAAACAGAACGCTGCCCTGCGCAAACACCAGCGAAAACGTCCCGTACACCAGCGCTCGCTGCGCGTCAAAGCGTCGCGCTGGCTGCAGGTCCAGCGACGCTACATCCTCGTCCGTTGCAAGCGGCCTGAGCATGGCCGTTGCCAGCTGTGCCGACTTTGCCGTTTCCGGCGGCCCCGAAACAGGCGTTGACACATCGACGGACTCGAGCACACGCCGCGCAAGAAACACCCAGCCTACGAGGAAGCTCAGCACAAAAGAACCGGCGACTACCAGGTGGTCGAACATAATTCCAGATTTTTCTAAAGTGTATGACAGCAATTATTGTAGAGATGCATTCGCCGAGCGTGGACAGAAAGAAGGCGGGCAAGACAAGTTTAGGAGAAGAAGGCGCCAGCGCGTTTCTACTGTAGAACTGATAATTCAGTATTTGGTTGGGCGAATGGGGGTGACTTTTGTTTTTGGTTGTGCCCCAACGTTGGCGAGGAAATAAATTGAAATATAAAATGTAGAAAATTGGAATTCAAGAGAAATGAAAACCAATTGGTCCAAAGACTGGAACAACCGTGTTGTAGTAGTCTTTTCCAGTAAAGCAAGATTACAAAGGGCCAGCTCTAGAAGAGAAGAAAATAGAAAGACGAAAGGAAAGAGAACTCCGAACGCCCCACAAAGGAAAGGAGAACAGCAGAAACGTTGCTAAGACAAAGACAAGGCGCAATAATAAAGTGAGAAAAAAAATAAAGTCGTGGAAAAAGAGATGTAGAGGTTTGCAAAGATCATCAAAGCGCTCAAGCACACTATTTTCTTTTGCCGGAACAGCGGAATTTCAGGGAAAATTTGCTGCTACTCAAGGAAAAGGGAATATCGATTGATATTGGCAAATTATATCTGCTAATACGGATTATATATTTTTCGATGCATTACCATTTTCCAGCGACGGGGCATCATTGTCTCCTTTATGCGCTCTGGCTGATGCCGCCACAATACATGCGTATCACGCGAGGACACCGGCCTGGCCTTGTGCGCTGGAAAATTGGTTCCTGCATTGTTTGTGCTGGAAAGTGACATCTGTGGATTCGCAAGCAAAGACAAAGCGTGCCCAAACACGGCAATTGTCATGTGATTTAGACAATGGATTGATGGGAGTCCACGGGTACAGAACACCCTACACCACAGGATCCAACGGGAGTTTCAAGCCAGCTTCTATCAGTGGTTTCACTAGCAGAGCCAAATAACCCTCATGTTGGTTGACTAGCCAGACATAGCCTTTCGCAAAGTACAGTATTATTGGAAAATATGGAGATAACTAAACAGAGATTGTATGTTGTGTGCGGAAAAAACGAGGGGATATAGGGATGACGAGTATCCGCGGATAAAGTGCTTGAAGAAGAGAAAAAAGCAGAAAAGGAGGATACATCTACTTCCCGCTGCCAGCTCGCCTGCCGCCACAAAACGCCATCCGACGCAGTACCCCTACGGCCGTCGGCAGGAGCCATCCGCTGCTATCGCTGCTACTTGTTTTTGCTCCGGGAAGCGGCGGGCTTGGACACTGGTCATGGCAGCTCCGCAAACACAGCGCTGGCTGCCTAATCTCAAGGGAGTTCTTCACAGCGCTGAATTTTGTGCGAGGCGATGCAATGTCGCACGGAACAATTGCAACAAGACACTTTGGTATATTCCACATGCCATCGTTTGCTATCCGCACATCGCAGGCAGCTGCCGTTGTCGCAACCACACTAGCAGTGCCCGAAGCTCTGCATGGCATTGATGTGCACCGTTGGGCCCGCAGTGCGTTCTCTGGCTTTAGTAGCGCTGGTGCGGGCTCGCGTATCGTTGCAGGATAGTGTTGCAATTCTCTGTCGATGTGATTGTTGCTTATCAGTCGCAAGGCGCTGATTGAAATGTATGGCGTGGTTGGACGCATACGCGAATGAGTGCTTGCAGATGGTGCCGCCAAATAGCCAGCGGCTCCCGGATGTCCAGGCACGCCGCGCAATGTGGATGCCGAAGACGCAGTGCTATCGATGCAATGCGCTTCTGGGGGCGGACTTGGAAATGGGACCACCACAACACGGTCGCTAAAAATGCTGCTTGTGCTGGCACCCACATTCAGTCGAGGAAACGTATGCATCTGGCTGTGTTCTGTCTCACATGCACGTCTAGAGGTTCTTAAAGAATAGTCGACCATCTGTAGCGACTCCGAGGATCTGCACACAGTCGAGCAGCACGATGTGTTCCGATAGTTCTTGGCATGGAGCTCCTGCGACGACTCAGCAGACCCGGAAAAGACCGAGAGCCTCGACACTGTTGCTGCCCTTGGCGATGTCAAGCTGATTGTTGAAGTAGGGTCGCTGATGCTTCGTGTGTGCTCACCGCAAGCAGAAGACCTTTGTCGCCGTCTACGCATTGACGCCATGCTGTGCTTTGTGCCAAGGATGCTACGGCGTCTGTTGCGTGCACGGATGTGTCGTGAAAAGTCCCACAGCTGCGACACGACTTCATGTTGATGAGACGACTTTTCTCCGGACTTTGCACGGTGTACCTCGGCTATCGGCAGCGCGCTCCACGAAAGTAGTCCGCGACGACGCTTCTTTGGCGACTTGAAAATATTGTCAATCAAAAATGGGTCGTTTAGCGGTTGGAGGTCCTCGGCACGAGCTCGTATACCCCCAAGCGAAAACAGTGTCATGTCTGCGGTTGTAGACTTTGGAGACCCAAGTCCCATCTTTGAAAGCTCGTGCTGGTATTGAAACGCGTTCTTTAAAAGTGCTGTTCTGTGCGGGTTGTTGCACAGTGTGCGTGCAAGCGAGCTGAAATCTTCCGCTTGTGAAGGCATTATTGTGGTATATGTTTAGATGTCGTGATGATCGTAGAGCGTAGGGAATACGTTAAAATGCGAAATTAATACCAATAATCAAATAATATAAGCAATATGACAATTGCTATTGTAAATAATAAATTGAATAACACTAATGTTTAACGTTAAAATATAATAATGTTAGGAATAAGAGAGGAAGGAAAGGTCGGGGAAATGTGAAAAATAATGATATCGCTGCAAAAGAAAAAAGGGGAATGGATATGAAAAAGGATGCGGATGGAAAATGCCTTGTCTGTGGTCCTAATACAAACTATATTTCAGCACTGCAATATTTTGTAATCCTCCCCGCGTATCATTCAAACAACAACAATCGAAATAACACAAAGTGAGATTTGTCTTTAATTCTGCTTGCAAATGCTCGTTGAGGATGTACTAATTATCGACAGGGAGAATGAGCGTGCAAAAATGTGCCAACAAGGATGATATATTAAGTGCTATGGATAGTAAATCGATCATGCGACAACAATAAACAATTAAACTGATGCCAGATATTATTGTAAACAAATATTTCTACGCAGCCTGAGTATGCCAGTCATAAAGTGCCGTAATGAAATGTTGCAAATAGTTAAATTAGAGTAAAATAATGTTAGACCCAGACGGGACAGGTGCAAATGCAGTAACGCTGTTTCTGGAAACGTAGCAGTGATAAAAGAGGAATGGATGCGATTGTTGCAGACCGTTTATTTCGCAGTAGCATGGTCCACACAATGTTCCTTATATAGCGACCACAGAACACGTTTATTTGTACCGAGCCGAAAAGCCAGTGCGGTCCGTGGACACGGGGAGGGAGAATAGGTGTCAAGTTAGAACTATGCATGCTACTATTCTTTTTCTTCCTTTTCCTTTAAAGTTAGAGAACATTGCGCTACATACTGCGTTGGGCCAATTTTTTGGGGGTGGGGGGTAAAAACAGTCTTTTTGTCTTTAAAGTACTATTTCTATTAGTGACACCCTGTTCCCTATTTTTATTAATTATAAACAGTATTGTCCCATTGTCATTATAAACTAGGTGTATAGTGTCCAGAAGAAAAGAATAATGCAGCTTGCTTTGTGTTGGACCAGCCCCAGTGGCAAGAGCTGGAGACTGCGCCCGGCACGGTCTTGTTTACAATACAATGACGCTGTTCCAGATTGGTCTTTCTGAAGCTGGGGGCAGGAGCTGATGGTCAAAGATGCTTTTTTCTATAAAGTGGGTAAAGCCTTGTTTGTTTTAATTAGCGTACGTGGTGCATTGACCCAAGCTTTAATAAAAGTGTCAATTGTTTTCTTTTTCTATTTGTTTTGTTTGCCTGTCTAGTGGATTCAAATGGGGATGGGCTTGTTTATCGCTGTAATAGCTGACAATAATTGTGCTACAAAACTCTGTCTTGTTTGTCTTTGAGCAGTTAAATCGGCGCTGGCAACAGTCTTTGTTTGAGATGCTCAACAATTCAGACAATGGGTTTGTCAGAACCAACCAGTATACTGTTATCCCTTCTTTTTGACTGACTGACCGACTGTCTGTTTGTTTGTTTGTTTGTTATTCATGAGCCTCTGGGTTAAATATTCAATTGTGAAAGACGGTTCTTGTTTGCTTACGAGGTGGTCAAAAAGGCCACAGAAACTCAACATCTTCTTGCTTATGCAGCACTATAAGATAATAACAAAAAAGAACTATCCAGCTAAAACCAATGATCCTGAATCATCCAGAGCTGCTGGACAATAGAGTTCAAGGTCCAAAAAAACAGCGGCAGATGCTACGGCCTCATCTAATTAAAATCAAATATTTTAATTTTCTAGTGCTCTACTCTGATCCAGTTAGCTTTTGAGGTTTATGAGCAACATGTATAGTACACATTGCGAATAGATTGTCTTTTATTACCTGGTACCGCAGCTCCAGCAAAACAATTGTTCTGGGAACCACAGCGGCCGCAGCAATGTTGTTTTTCAAAATGGCAGGCCTGAGCTATACAAGTCAATGCCAATTGAGGCATAATATGCTCATTTTCTCTTCCCACATGCACATGTAGAATGCACACAGAATGCGTGGCCAATTCAAATATATGCTATGTCTGCAAGTTCAGACAATTCCTCTTGTTCAACAATACCTCTGCGTGTCAATTTCAGCCAAACTCCTTTGATTTTTAACAGTTTTTATTTTGCAAATAACATTGGAAAGATTCCTGTTTGGACACATTACTCTTTCTCACACTCCAACTCACAGTGAACTTTGTATCCGATCTTCACTTTCCCAAATGGCTGGGAAAACCTCACTGTTGTGGATTACATCTCATAATATCCGTTTTAGCCCGCTCATGCAGCTAATCTTTTTAGTTGGAATAAGAAAGTTGTATTTTCATATAAAGGCATTCTTGCGATGTTCTTTATCTCTTCTGTCCATCAAACCTTTATTCCTATACTATAAGTTTTGGGATATATTTTATGATATGGTGTTATTATTTTCAACTTTTATACTCCTTAAAAATGTTTACTCTTAGTCTTGGCCGTGCTGGCCTGGGCGTTGCAATCGATTCAGTCATATCGCTGTGCCTTCTGCCTTACCTCGTACATCCGTTTGCCAGAAAGACATCCAATAGATTACATCCTTTTCCTGCCGCTCTTTGTCTTGTAAACGCATTTATAACCTTGATGCCTCTGCTAGGGCATTACTATCCCATCCTTAAATATACCATGGCAACTTTTGATGCTAAGGTGCCAGCAATATCGGCAAGTTATACGGCGGCATTGATAGCAAGTGTGACAACAACCATCTATGTTCTTATCGTGAAAAGCACCCATGACAGCATATACTTTTTCTTGCTAAACATAGGCCGCGTATTCAGACTTGCCATTGATTCCAGTGGGCTGCCGCTTCACTTTACAGCCGGATGCACTATCATCCATATCCTTCTAGCATGGTGTGCTCTGGATAGCCGTGTCAAAGGCGAGATTAAACAGCATTTGACAGATCTTCTCGCAATAAAAGGATTCGCCTTAGTTAAGCTCTATCACAGTCGCGAGCTTAATATTGAAGATATTAAAGGGCAAGGGTATGAAGAGTATCTTCTAAAAGCCGAAATTGTTAAAACCCTGGACGTTTCAAAAAGGCAAGTACAACTGTGTTGGTCAAGTAACTGGGGCAAAGCATATAACTTGTGATAAGCACCACTTTCTCTACATTTTATCTAACATAGTGATATATTCAACTTGTTTTAAAAAATGAATGTAGATTTTTCCTCGCTCGTTTAATCTTAAGTGCAGAATGGAAGTGTATATTAGTACTCACCATTGGGAACATGGTTTCCAAGCTATCTGTGCATATCCGCCGGCTTCTTTTTATTGACATTCTTTCATCGTTTCAAAACAGCAACAACAGCAATGCCCTTTCATCGATTATTGTCAAATTGGCTGCTTGGCAGATATTAGGGTTTTCTGGAATAATCAGCAACTATTGCAAGATAATTGCAAAGATGCTGAACGTGCATGTCGCTTACTTGCTTGACCAGAAGGTTATGGAATTGTACTCTACACAACGGGGAGAAGTGCGCAATATTGCTAAGCTCGTAAATACAGTTGAGATAATGGCAGAAGGATCGATTGAACTCGTTGACATTCTAAGCCAGTCTGTTGCCGAAATGGTCAATGTTTGGATCATTGCGCAGAGAATTGGATGGAAGTTTCTTATACCGATTGCAATATCAGTCATTCACCACACGCTATCACATGCGGTTAGCCTCAAGATTGAAAGGTTGCGCAAAAAAAGCAAACGCAGAGTGTTGCCTGATTTCCGCAAGAACATGTTTTGGTTTCACAACCACATTCGCTCAATCAAATTCTTTGGATGGGAGGAGGCATTTCGCAGCCTGTCTTACAGGTTCGAAGAGAGACCATATGTACCGCCATCTATCTGGCGTCTTCTAAGTTGGTGTGTCAACATGGTTGGGTCAGCAACCTACCAACTTTCAGCGGCTGTTACCATTACCTTGCATCTTGGCACTGCTGGACACGCTGGCTATACTGACATTGCATTGCTAACAGACTCAATTGCCTCGTTAACTCTCATATCAAGGATTGCGACAAAAGCTGCTCAGAAATGCTTAAAAGTAAGAAAATGCTACGAGTTGGTTGAAGAGCTGCTGCAGCCTGACAGCAAACGGTTTGTGAAAAACAATAGCTCTTCTCCCAATCCAAAGATTTCGGTTAAGCTTGATAACTGTGGCTTTAGTTGGGGGACCGAAAAGTTTAGCATTTCACCAACATCGCTAACAGTGAACGCCGGCGAGTTGGTTATGATTGTCGGACGCATTGGCAGCGGCAAGTCATCGTTTGTTTCAGCACTTTGCGGAGAAATGCAGATTACAAGTGGCAGCGGCAAAGTAAACGGAAGCATAGGCTACGTCGAGCAAAAGCCTACAATTCTGAACGACACGCTGCGCGAAAATGTTCTGATGGGCCATGATTTCGACGAGGCATTCTTCTGGCAGGTGATGGAAGCGTGTGACTTAACACAGGATATTCAAGCCATGTCGGATGGAGATCTTACTAAAGTTGGCTCGTTTGGGCTGAAGCTTTCTGGAGGCCAGAAAGTGCGACTGGCATTGGCAAGGTAAGAATAAGGACAAGACCATATATACACATAAGTTATACTAGTCGGCGTGTTGGCAATCCCAGATACAGCGAAATATTCAGTGGATGTATCATATCAACCAACTTATTAACTACATATTATAACCGGTTGAATATGCTACCAAATACACATTGATTCATTTCTACAGGGCATTGTATATGCGAGCCGATATCTACATATTTGACGACTTGCTCGCTGCCGTAGATTCGCGTGTAGAAAGGCATATTGTGGACAGGGTGTTGTCTAACAACGGGATAATTGGAACAAGAACACGTATCCTAGTCACTCATGCAGCACACGTGCTTCCATTAGCCAACAAGATTATTACGTTTGTCAGCGGTTGTGCAAATATTGTTGAACAGACGCCAATGGACATTGTCCGTGTAAGCATCTTATCAGACGGGCCACAACAAGAAGCAAAATCCGATTTAAAAGGTTCTTGTGTTCCAGAGAGCACTGGCAATAAGAGGTCATCGCATTCTGGCTACATCGACTTTAAGAACCCGCCCGTAAAGTGGTCACATATGCAGAAATTCCTAGAGTACAGCGGATATTGGAGGATTGCATCCATCATCGTAGTTTATTTAGCAAACACCCTCATCTTGCATAACGTGTCGAGATCTCGACTAAGGCTAATGACAGATACAGATCCAGCTACAGCTACGCGCTCACTTCAACGGTATCTAAAGTTTAACGCATTGGTTGCAATCTGCACATACCAACTTGGCAATTTTGGGTCTTGGTCGTTAGATTACCTGTGGGCTAGGCCGCTAATGGAAACCCTGCGTGTATCAACTGTCAATGTTCTTTTGCATACTCCCTTGACTCAAATGGAAGACATGACACAGTCTGCAATGATAGAATTTTTCATAAGCAGCAGATACCGTAGCAGCTACAAGCTGCCTCAAATAATCTGTAGCGATGTGATACACAAATGTCTCCATGTGGTATCAACCGTCGTTCAAATCTACACGCTTTCACCAAAACACCCTCTGCTTGTGTTTCCGATTCTGTTCATAATAGCGCTTAGGAGGACATTCTACGGCAACATTTTCACAAAAATTGCAGACATTAAGCACAGTCCTATTCAGCGTCGATATGATTTAGAATCAATTAATGTCTACCATCGCAGTCTTTTACGTATATTGGGTGCAACCGAGAGATACGCAAACAAGCTGACCCGTGTGAAGGCCGTTAATGGGAGCATTCAATTGATGGCGGGATTGACATTGTTATCCCACTCGCTGTTGGAAACAGTAGGCATGGAGACTATTCGTTCTGGAATTCTAGCGTTCAGCGTCTGGAGACACTTTTGCACAGAAAAATCTATTTCATCTGGCAAGGTAGATGCTGTTATATCGCTTACAATGATGCTGGTAGAAGATCTTTATCAACTAGTTGAAAAGTACTACAACTTTAACGAAGCACGCAGCATCTTTTCGAAACTTCTGAATTATACAGAAAGCATGCCTTGTGAGGCGCCTGCAATTGTCGAGCACAACCGACCACCAACAAGCTGGCCAATCACAGGTACAATCGAATTCAAAAACTATAGCATGAGCTATCACCCAGAGCTCGATCTAGTTCTCAAGGACGTCTCGTTCTCGGTACGCAGCAAGGAAAATATTGGCATTGTCGGACGGACCGGGGCTGGAAAAAGCACAATAGCACAAGCGTTAATGCGACTAGTTGAGCCTACAAGTGGTAGAATTATCATTGGCGGAATTGATATTTCATCAATTGGAATCCGCGATCTGCGGTCGCGTATAGGCATCATTCCTCAAGATACTGCGCTGTTTTTTGGCACAATACGAGATAACCTCGATCCCCTGCGCCAGTATTCAAATGAAGCAATATGGAAAGCCATACATCAAGCACAGATTGCTGATCTGCTAATGGCGCCTTCTGGAAAGTACGTTGAGCGCGACAGCACAAAGGAGTTCTCATTTGACGATGATGGCTCTGGTCCATGGATAGAAGGAACCGGGTTGGAAAAGTGGGTCGATTACGGGGGAAAAAACTTTAGCGTTGGCCAAAGGCAGCTGATTAGCCTATGCAGAGCACTCCTTTGGCGCCGCAAAATTCTGCTGCTCGACGAGGCCACTGCCAACGTTGACCCCAAGACTGACAAGATCATGCAGACCGTGATTCGCGAGGAATTTAAAGACTGCACAGTCCTGACTATTGCACATCGACTTGAAACCATCATGGATAGCGATCGAATCTTGGTGATTGATAATGGCTGTGCTGTAGAGTTCGATACGCCTGCAAATCTACTACTGAACGGTAATGGCCACTTTTCGCGGCTGGTAGAGAGCATGAATCAAGCACAAAGGCAATAGCATTTGTCTCTAGTTTTACTTTTTCTCTTTCTATGCTTTATTATTTTACAATATAGATAACATGATAATCAAGACTGGTAGTACATCCGACTAATATTTTCTACTAAAAACGAACCAACATTGTTTTGCTTGTCTTTCCTTGGCCAGCGTCTACGGACGTTGTCAATTTTTGCCACTAATTGTTAGTGAAACCAATGATGGGATATGCTTGCGAATTTTGGAGTTGAGCAACTCGGATATGGCTCTAGGGAGCTCCTTTGGCATAAATTTCAGGGTTATGTGCTTAATTCCAGTAGGTAGAGGCGTTGGAAAATACAGGAACAAGTCCTCCATATGGCGCTCATACTCCTTAGATGTGTAATTTGGGTTGATGAACACCCATGTAGCATAGATCGAAACGAGGTTATGCATTTTCTTAACTGCATTAAACAGGTCAAGCAGACCTATGTTCTTATGTACTCGAAGGTGATGGACATTGCTCCAATAAGCGTGGTTTTTAAGACCACTGGAGTAAAAGTTGTGTAGCTCGACCCTGACAATCTGAGCCAGGTCGTGTAGGTTTAAAATAGTATCTACAAATTTGACATTATCAACTGTTCCTGATGTGCTTTTTGAATGCTCGAGGAATAAGGCTTTTGCAGCTTCGGTCATGGCAAAGTCGTAAAACACCAAATGCACGCCATAGAGTGATCTGATTGTTAGTTTCTGTAGGCGTCCTGGGGATTCAATAGACGCGAGCAACGAGCATGAGAAGGGGCAGAGCTCGAGGTTCATGGTTTTGAGATTGGGCGCCCTGATCTTGTGCCAGAGTGCGGTTTTTGGACCCACCCAGACGACTGACCCGTTTGACGTGGCTGGGTTTCTGAAATCAAACACCATGTCCATAGTCAAGGTTTCAAGGCTATCGAATCTCAGGACGGCTTCGTTGTCCTTGGACATGAATGAGTCCCAGCAGAAATCATCGCTGTACCGCGTGATAGTTAGTTGTTTGATCAGAACCGGGTTAACAGGAAGATGGTTCCATGGCCCTGCGGGTTTTGCAATAGTCAGATTGGTGATGTTGTTGTACCGACCGTTGGGTTCGGATTCAATAATACTCAGCTCGGCACGGATTTTGCTCAATTGCGACATGTAACCCACGTACAAGGATTTGGCAAATGACAGAAGAACGGGGTTGTGGTTTAGTCCCAACCAGTCTACTGAGGTTATTTTTGGGAATAGCCGGATAAACCGGTGGGCTAGTACCTGCATCTCGCCAATACTTTTGTCAAGGTAATTCTGGTTGTGGCTGCTAAAACTCGGACCATCGACGTTGCTGATTGTCAAATACGCTATATTTGAAATTAAGATGCAATTCTGTTGCTGCTCCAACAGAGACACGATATGGTGAACTAGGTTTACGTACTCTGTGATGTTGTTATTGATGATCAGGTTTAGTTTTCTGGGCTGTATATGCATATTGCGCGGAATAATGTCAACTGTGGACTCTATTAGTCTTATAGAGCCCCGGTAGCTGTAGTAAGGGGTGATGCCGGGCGAGAGTGCTTCGTGGCGGTCGTACGGGGTTTTGGACTCGATGATCAGCCTTCTGTAGGCATAGGGCAGCAGTATCGACCTCCATCGGCGACACACGGCCATGGAGGGAATAATATTTGCCCACTGTTTGAGCCGGAACGGAGAATTCCAATATACCTGGCATAGTATCAATGCTAACAAATCTGATGGCAGATCGTTAATATGATGCATATGGTGCATTTATGAGCGGTATGTGTTGTATGAGTGTAAACGAAGGGAGAAGAAGGAATAAAAAGTATATAATAACTAAAGAAAGTTAAGAAGAAGGGTAAGAGTGGGATGGCAGTGCAGAAAGAACTAGTATGAATAAAAAATAAGAATAAGAAGCTACATATTTATATCTGGGATTTTGGCACATCCGACTATTTACATACCAGCAAAGAGATACGGCTCTTTCTATTCTCCATCTCATCCATATCCTCATGATAAAAGACTAATTCAGATACTCTTTGTAAGAAAAGAATGCTTTACTCTTTATATTGAGTTTTTGATAAATAAAAAAGAAATTGAGCTATTTCTTTAATGGGGATATTTTGTAAAGCTGAAAGAGGGTGGGTTGGGATGCTGCCAAACTCTAACAAGATTGAGCTCGGGCTATGTAATACTCACCTTTACAACCAGCACTCAGCACTGCCACTCAGCACTGCCACTCAGCAAGGGTTTATTATTTATTTTGATACCTGCTTGATACTGTCGTTACATTAATCTGAGCAATATCGACATGTAGGATGTTACGATCTGCCGAGTAAAAGAGTTTGATCTGGCTGCAGGAAAAACACCCCTTGATCAGTGATCATGTGTGGATTAGCTTGCCTATTTTTTTTTTGACCTTGCAAAAAAGACTGGTGAAAAGCAAAAAAAAAAAAAAAGTTTGCAACACATTATCATTTGCTCTTGGCTCTTTGAAAAATAAAATTATTTTTTGCAGCTCCTTATATTACCTTGCATTAGAAAAGACGCAGCCATTCGTCAGCAGACAAAAAGAAGGAAATGGCAGCCCAGGACAAGCGGGCGCGAGTACAAGATAGGGCAGCCAAGCGGGCGACGGGGAGCCGGCTGTTTGAGCCGTACAGGGCACTTGGATACATAACAAACGGGATCGCGCACTCGGTGCAGCAGCGCGGGCAGACAGCGTACGTGACAACAGGAATTGGCCGCACATACCACGTGTACGACGCCGAGAAGATACGGCTGTTGTTTGTGGGTCCGCGGTTCGAGGCCGACGTGGTGTCGGTGCTGTCGATCGGAGACAACACGCTTGTGTCGTCGGGCGGCGTGGTAACCGTGTGCCGACGCGGCAAGCGTACGCGCGATCTGGACCGCGTGGACCGTGGAGAGATCACCGGGCTCACGCAGTTCGGCGACCACGTGCTGGCGATCAGCGAGGACAATGCGGTGGTTGTGTGGGACTGGAAGACCGGCGAGGTGTTCACGGAGATTGAGTTTGCCAGCGAAGCATTCCAGGTTACGTGTCTGGTGCATCCGAGCACATACGTGAACAAGATAGTTGTTGGCAGCGCGCAGGGCACGATGCAGGTGTGGAACATCCAGACCCGCCGCTGTTTGTACGAATTCAAGACGGCCGGAGCCGGGATTGCGGCGCTGGTGCAGACGCCGGTGATTGATGTGCTGGCGCTCGGGCTGCTGGACGGGCGCGTGGTGCTGCACAATGTCAAAATGGACCGTCGCGTGCTGGAGGTTGCGCAGGAGGGCCGCGTCACGGGGATTGCGTTCCGCACGGACCAGGCGGCAATGATGGCGTCGGCGAACGCCGAGGGCGACGTGGCGCTGTGGGATCTGGACGGCAGGAGACTGATGCACGTGATGCAGGGCGCACACGACGGGCGCATTGCGGCGGTTGACTTTCTGGCGGGCCAGCCGGTGCTGCTGACGTCGGGCGCCGACAACGCGGTGCGGGAGTGGATCTTTGACGGCCACGACGGCGTGCCGCGTCTGTTGCGCCAGCGCAGCGGACACTCGGCGGCGCCGCACACGATCCGCTACCACGACGCCGAGGGCCGATTCGTGCTGAGCGCCGGGCGCGACCGCCAGCTGCGGCTGTTCTCGCTGTTCCGCGACGAGCAGAGCGCGGAGATGTCGCAGGGCTCGCTGCAGCGCGAGGCGCGCACCAAGCGCATGCGCGTCGACGACCTGCGGCTGCCGCAGATCACGCAGCTGGCATCGAATCCGGCGATGGCCAAGTCGTGGGACGACGTGGTCACGTGCCACCAGGGCCGCGGTCCCGCGCACACGTGGTCGGCGGAGCGGCGCGCGCTGGGCAAGTTTGCGCTGCAGGCGCCCGACGACTCTGGCGTGCGCGCGGTGGCGCTGAGCTCGTGCGGCAACTACGCGCTGCTCGGGCTTGGCAGCGGCGGCATCGAGCTGGTCAACATGCAGTCGGGGCTGACGCGCCGCTCGTTTTCCGGACACAAGAAGGCCGTCACAGGCATCCAGACCGACGACTGCAACCGGCGCGTGTACTCGGCGTCGCTTGACGGCACCGTCCGCGTGTGGGACTTTGCCACGGGCGCCGAGCTGACGTGTGTTGAGATGAAGTCGGCGCCGTCGCGCATGGCTGGCTTCAGCGCCGGCGGCCTCGTTGCGTGCGCCTGCGACGATGCGTGTGTGCGTGTGGTGGATGCCGATGCCGGACGCGTGGTGCGCACATTCAGCGGCCACCGCAACCGCATCACCGATCTCGCCTTCAGCAACGATGGCCGCTGGATCGTCTCGGCGTCGCTGGACTGCACTATTCGCACCTGGGACCTGCCAACCGGCCACATGGTCGACTGGTTCCGCGTTGAAAGCGTGCCGGTGTCGCTGGCTTTTTCTCCTGCTGGCGACTTCCTTGCGTCGGCACACATGGATAGCGTTGGTGTTTTCCTCTGGGCCAACCGCTCGCAGTTTGTCGATGTTGCGCTACGCCAGATAACGCCCGCCGCCGCCGACGCCGAGGACGACGCTGCTGCAGTGCTGCTTGCCATGCCGACGTCTGCTGGTCTTGGTGCTGACAGCGACGACGAGGATAATGAGGACGAGAGGAATGAGAAGGAAGAGGATGACGATGGCGAGAAGAAAGATGGTGCGGATGTGTACATGTCGGCCGAAAGACTTACTGACAACATGGTTACTCTGTCGAGCCTCCCGCGGTCAAAGTGGCAGACGCTGCTCAATCTGGCCGTCATCAAGAAACGCAATGCGCCGCAGAAACCGGCACAAGCACCCGAGCAGGCGCCGTTCTTCCTGCCTACGGCTGAGGGCGTCGAGCATCGCTTTGATTTTGGCGTATCGGCCACGACAGAGAGCCCGCAACAGCAGGGCGAGGGCGAGAAAGGCACCGAGCAGAGTAAGATCATATCAACGGCGTCGGCGCAGTCGGGACTGGCACGCGCGTTGTACCGTGCCGAAGAAACGACAACAGCGTCTGCAGCTGTCTTTGATTACCTCAAGGCGCTGAATCCGTCAGCCATCGACGTTGAGATCAGGACGCTTCCTCTGGACGATGGACTGAGTGCGCTCAAGGCTTTTATCAGGGCTGCCACCGCACAACTGCAGTCCAAGCGCGACTTTGAGCTGGTCCAGGCTTACATCCAGGTGTTCCTCAACGTCTTTGCCGACGTCATAAAGGCCAACGTCGATGAGCTGGAGCCCTTGCTTGTGGCTCTGCGCTGCGAGAGCAGGGCGCAGTGGGCTACCATCGATGGGCTTGTTCGGTACTCGGCGTGTATGGTGGATTACATGCGGTCCTCAAAGTAGTACTAATAGTATTGTTATGGATCTTTGTAGAGCAAAGACTAGGCCCGGTCTCTTGTTGTTTTTTTCTTCTTGCCTTTTAACGACTTGTAAGAATTCAGTTTGTATGAAGAAGAAGAAGGAGAAGACGCCTATGCGTATTTCTCAGCTCATGCCATGTATCCAGGCCAAACGTAAATGCTTTGCTTTCTCATTTTCTAAAGTTAAAAATCTACAACCGAAAACTATATAGACTCCGCGCATTCAGCATGCAGGGCTGTGAAGGAGAGAGAGGTAATTATGACTATGATGGCGCCTTGTTGGTTCCAAAGTAGTAGAGGACGAGCTCGTACGACAGGAACATGATAGCCGCATTGGGCACTGTGCGCAGGAGATGCGGAGTAAGACCGCCGTAGAATCCGCGCAAACCTTCCTCAGCAAAGATGATCTTTGCGGTATTGGTCAGACCACGGTACTTTACCACACCACGATCGTCGGGAGGCTGCCGCAGCCGGGTGCGCAACACCTCGTGCGGATACGTGATCACCGAGGCAAGCAGCTTGGCTGTAGCGGCTGCGCCAAAGTACTCGAACCACTCGGCGGCGGTTTTAGCGCGATCGTGGGATCCCTGGACATGCTGTTGCTGCCTGGAGTTGGCGGATGCGGCAGTCGAATACGACCGCAGTACGCGTTTCAGTTGCTCGTAGATCATCCACTGGATTGCGCTCTCCGAGGCGCCTAGGTAAGCAGCACTGGTTCCCTTATACAGACCAGCAAGTCCCTCGTTCCTAACAATGGTGAAAAAGCACCCAATCGCGCCCGTGTACTTTCCGGGCTGCAATTGCATCCGCGTCTTGACCATCCATATGGGGCTGGTAGCGGTGGTAGTAACCATGGCAGCAATAGCCGCAGCCGATAGTTGTACCACGGCAGTCTCCCGCCCGCCATTCCACTGCGTCAACACGCGCTTCCCGTTCCCGTACGTGAAGAACTGGATCGATCTCGACGGAACTATACCCATTAGCGCCGGACCCAGCCCGGCAAACCATCCGCGCACTCCCTCTTTCACACACAGGTCCTTCAAGTAGCTGCCTGTGGCAATCAGTGGTCGCAGTGTGCGTAGGACAAACGAGGTTTGCGTGTGAATGCTGTTGCTCCCGATCTTGCTGAATGTTGCCCCGTATAGCTGCTGCCGTGTGCGGAGAACGTCCAATGGTGACGTTACCACGGCTCCTGCCATGCCTGCTAGTCCGCCTGCTACAAAGTGGAGCCATGGCTCTACATGCCGCTCCACTGCTGCCGGCACGTGCTTTGTTGTTGTAGGTGTTGCTGTTTGTTGTGCATCGATAGGGCGTCGAGCTGATGCTTCTGTTGCTTGTGCTGCTGAGCTGTCGCTGCTTATATGATCGGATGCCATCAATAGTAGTGTTCTGAGTAATAATAATAATAATAAGCCCTTGCTTGCCAACAGGCCAGAAACGATTCAATGCAATTGCCAATGGTGTAGAAATGGAGATAGATAAAGTCTAAATTTACAAAAGAAACAGATAATAAATACTATTAGTGTCGGAAGAAATAAATAAAAGAAAGCCTCCGAATCCTTTTGCTCCTTTTTTCCCTTGCATTTCGAAACCACAAAGCGGAGAGTTTTTTTTTCCTTTTTGCAAATAGATTTTTTTAATTCTTTTAGCTAGAAAAGTTTTTTATTTGTGAGCCAGAGGATTATATCCTTCGACCCTCTTTTCTCCTTTTCCCTTCCTGCTGCCTTCAGCACTTTCGAAGAAGAAAGCAACAGCAGCTCCTTGTTCCAGCATTGAGCCAAGAGCGGGTCGCAAAAGTTGATCTCAAGCAAGGACACTGCTTCATTGCGAATACCACAAAGGGATGAGCATTTTCAGTCGTCTGCCGCTAGTAATCAATGCAGCGAAAGATAAGGCTGTTACTTTCTCTTCTAATGTTACCATGGAAAACAAACATTTGACATCTTTATTTTTGCGCATGTGTTATGTGGAACAAAACAAAAAAGACATGTATCCTTTATCTTCAGCTCCCGCCTTGTGTCTTTGCAAAATAAAAGAAAGAAACACAAGCATTTGGAAGATCAAGCGGTCCGTCCAACGACAATAACAACAAGCACGTAAGCTCAACGAAAAGAGAAAAAAGACCCCCGGCGATCTTGCTTAGATAAGAGCTACAGATAGTGGAAGAGCAAAGCAGACATGCAGAGTTAGCAAGAGTGAAAACAAGTGCAAAAGTGGACAGCAAAGAAATAAACAGAGCAGCGCAAGAGGAAGCAAGAGAGCGTGAACTTACTGTCGTATGGGATGGCGGTGATGGTGGTGGGCTCGTTGTTCTTGGTGGACACGTAGCGGGCCTCACGGGGCTGGGCAGGGAGACGCTTAAGGTTGACGCGCTTATCGCTCTCACGAGCAGCCTTGGCAAGCGCAGCATTCTCCTTGACGCGGCGCAAAAAGTCGTCACGGCACTTGGAGTGCTTGACATGCTCAACACGCACATTGATGCGCTTCTCCATGTAGCGGTTGCCAACGCGCTTGTGGATGATCACGCCCACAGCCGACTTGGTGACATTGTACACCACTCCGGTCTTGCCGTGGTAGAACTTGTGAGGCAGACCCTTCTGGATTGCTCCGTTGCTCTTGACGTCAACAATGTCGCCCACCTTGTATGTCTTCATGTAGGTCGACAGAGGGATCACGCCATGTTCGCGGAAGTTGCGAGCGAACATGTACCTAGTACGTGCGCGGTAACCGAACGAGTGAGGCATGGCTGATAACTACTACTACAGGTGCCGATCCGGAAAGAAACGACAAGAGAAAAATGCAGAAAAGAGAGAGGTTGGTTAGTGGAACTGCGGTGCATCATCTGTCAGCACATGCTCTGGATCTGCGGTGACCCTACGCTGTGGAGAGGAGAAGGAGAAGACCCACTAAGCGTATGTACGTTGCACGCACACACAGATCTCAAGCCAGAGACCGGGCTTCTTCAATTCAGCATAATTGTCGCCAGCGAATTGCACCCGTTTCCCATTTGGCCGTGTTCGCAGAGCGACGTCCCGTGCTATGAAAAAAAAGCGAAGCGGGGTCTGTCTTTCTTTCTTTCCCATTCCGTGCCGTCGACGTTCACAGCAAATTCGAAGGACAAGAGAACACCCAATTTGACCCTTTCTCCCTCTTTCTCAGCCAGGCAGCAAGCTCTGCTCCTGCTTAAATTGCTGCGAAATAGATTACCTTCTTAATTGACTATATTTTAAAAATAACTGGGGGGGTCAAGCACAGAGAAGTGGAAAAAGGAGGTTTCCCGCTCAAACCGCGAAGCTTGTAGCCTATTCTGTTTAAAAACCCCTCTCTTGCCTTTTTTTCCACACACACCCCCTTGTGAAGTGTGCTAAAATTTTATTTCCATGATTTTCTGGGCTCCTTCGATTGGGCTGTCGTGGATTACAAGCAGTAGGCCCGGCCAAGCCGAACCAAACCAGCAGAAACAGCACAGCAGCCGATGAAAATTTTGCTGACTACAGGCGCTAATTTCCATTCTCCACAACAGAAAATTTTTTATTCACAAAAGCATGGCTGCTCGCACAATCGCACATATCGCCTGCTGGCTGATCTTGCGGCTCGATGGTCATTGGGAGCCGCTTCCCGCTTGAGGCTTTCAAGCACCAAATGTGCCGGCCAAAAAGTGCAACTCTGTGCGGCTCGGGCGGAAAGGCTCTCTTCTGACCAGGGGTACCCCCTCCACGCCATCTCCACGTGAGTACCACTTTACCCCCGTGATCCAATCTGGCCAATGGCAGTAGTGAGTGTGATTTCTGATCTGATTCTCGCTGATTGTTGCGCAGGGGGTAAATGTTTTTTTTTTTGCAAGAAGAGCTTAATGCCTGAGAGCCTTCCAGATACCTAAATTTTTTTCATCGCCTGTCCATTGCACGGCTTGAACAGAAGAAAGAAGGCAGGGCAAGGATTGTTTCCAGCCGCTTGTAAAGAAAAAAAGGTCCAAAACAGCAGTCGGACAACTAAAGGTAACTGGATTCACTCTCTTTCCCTTTCTTTACCTCTTGTGAGATTCGTTTATTTTATTTCCAGGACCAAAGAACGCATTCTTTCTTCGTCGCCAAACAATGCCTATCAGAAACTGTATTTCCAGAACGTAGTGGCAGCACCACACCCCCTTTCTACTTTAACGAGTGTGCTTGCCGAGAGGGGTGTATGTTTCGGTCATTTGCAGGCGTTGCCGTTTCAGAGAGAAATAAAGGAGGAAAGCATATGCTCTCGTTTGAGGGTTCAGTGTGGTCCAGGACAGACGGAATGCTCCTTTTGTCTTCTGAAGCGTGTGCTATGTGGACCTTTTCATTTTCTCCTGTTTCTGCCGCTGCTATGACCTTGTGCAATGCATGTGCTGAATATGACTTTACTCTCATTTCCTCTGCTACTACAAATTGAAAGAGATGCTCAGCAAGGCTCTCTGGACACGAACGAACCAAAACAAATAGCACTGAGGACTTGGGAATGTGTGTGTTTAGCGCGTGCCCGTTCTCATGTCTTTCTGTGTTATGCCATAGCTATGAGTTGTTAGGAAAGGCCTATCTTCATTGCACATCTTGTTTCTCTATTTGCTCTCATTTCTTGCAGGTTTCTGTTCTCTGCTACAACTTTGTTGCGATTCATGCGTTCTTGCTTTAGGCTATGATCTCTCCCCCGCCTTCATAGCGTCTGATCTGTGGATCCATAGATGTCGTGGATCGGATATTCGAGATGGGGCGGGGAGATCTGGCTGGAGCTTGTTTGCCGGGACCCTGTTCAAAAACAAAGATGAAACAGCAGGGAGCGGTGCTTGAGAACAAGAAGAGGGAGGCTGGGAGAGCTAGATGGAATGTTGATGCCTTTACCAGTATACCGACTTTTCTTCTTTCCCTTTCTTTGCATATGCATTTTCTTGCCATTTGTCGGCTTTTGTGAAGTGTAGACTCCAGGACATACAAGGTTCCCCGCAACCCGTTCGAGAAGGAGCGTCTCGACCACGAGCTGAAGCTGTGCGGAGAGTACGGTCTCCGCAACAAGCGCGAGATCTGGCGTGTGGCATACACGCTGTCGAACATCCGTCGTGCGGCTCGTGAGCTCCTGAAGCTCGAGCCCAAGGACCCGCGTCGTCTGTTCGAGGGTAACGCCCTGATCCGCCGTCTGATCCGCATTGGCGTGCTTGACGAGACCAAGGCGAAGCTCGATTACGTGCTGCCGCTCAAGGTTGAGGATTTCCTGGAGCGCCGCCTGCAGACCCAGGTGTTCAAGCTTGGCCTGGCCAAGTCTATCCACCACGCGCGCGTTCTGATCCGCCAGCGCCACATCCGTGTCGGCAAGCAGGTCGTCAACGTCCCATCGTTCATTGTGCGCCTGGACTCCCAGAAGCACATTGACTTTGCGCTTAACTCGCCATTCGGCGGTGGCCGTCCTGGTCGCGTTGCTCGCAAGCGCGCAAAGGCTGCCGAGGGCGGCAATGAGGAGGAGGAGGAGTAAGAAGGTGGATGAGGAGATATGGAAAACACATTGCTACTTTCCTCTCTCACTCTCTTCCGCCCCTTTTCTCATTTTTGGAACTTTTTTCTTCCATGATTCCTTTTCTCTGTTTTCCTCCCCTCTTTTTTTTCTATCTATCTTTCAGACGGATCAAAATTTTATAAATGTTTGGCATTTTTGGGTTGGGCTCTTTAATATGTTTGTCCATGGCAAGACGGAATGATAGCTTGTCGCTAATGTTGGTGCTGGTGTGGAGCGCATGTGCCTCCCATTTGTGTGTGGCAAACAGGAAGGAGGCTTTTCCTATTTAGCCAATATATGGCGCACAGCTCATGTGTGTGGTTTGTTCATGTCTTGTTTGTGTTTCGCTAGCCTGCTGCACGCTACTTGGATACCCAGGTGTAGTGTCTATTTTTTATTTACAATAGAAGAGGCCGAGGTTCCTTTTCGTTCTGCAAACATTCCAGGACTCTTGCGGCATTATCGATGAGCAATTGATCGATTGGCAAGAAGGAAAAAAGGCGCACGGCGGGGATGCGATGGGTCTGGGATTCCAGACACACATCGATCCTGCCTTGTGCACACGTAGAGTGTTGCTGGGATACGAGGCTCCCAGGAACACAAGCACCAGGTTCCGCAGATGTCTGCTCGCCATGATGCGCAAGTCTGAGCATGCCTCAAACACATAACACAAGAACAGCGATTGCTTTGTTTTGTCGAGTGACGGTTGTGGAATTGATTGCCATGGCGAGTTATCGCAATAAAACGCGAAAAGGTGAGCTCGGGCGATCTCCTCCTCCCCCATCATCGACATCCTCGCCATCGTTTTGTTGTTGTTGTTGTTGTTTATTTGCACTCGGAGAACAGCAGCAAAGCAAGCTGTGGAAAGGGAGCCAGCATGGGCCATTGGGTGGAAGGGGGCGGCGGATCACGCCTTTCTTGTCGTTCATCTCTCGCCCAGCAGACTTGGACATGAGCAAAAGAGAAAGCGAAAAAGAAAGTGAAAACACCATCCTGTAAAGGAACAAAAGGGAACAGCGTTTTTTTTGCCAAAGGAAACAAAGAACCAAGGTCCAACATGTGTTGAGGAGAAGGAAGCCCATCCGCACACACGCGCCCGCCTGTCACCAGTACCAGTAGCACACGCCGACTTGCTGACTGACTGACTGACTGACTGACAGCGACAGAAAGAAAACGAGTTTCTACACGCAAAAGCCCCCGCCCGTCTGCTGTTGCTGAAGACTTCATGCTTGGTTCAAAAGCGAAACAAAGCGAAACGGAGCTAAAAACAATCAAAGCGACCAATGCAATGTTTACCAGTTTTGAAGCAGCAGAACCTGAGACTGCTCTGTTTTCTTAACGGCATCGGGAAAAGGGCTGGCTCCCTCATTCCATTTAACCCTCTCTCGCTCCAGAAAGGGACGCCTTGCAGTTCACGCACTTTTTGTTGCTCTCTAAGCTCTGTTCTCCTTTTTTACATATTTTCTTTTCTCTGTATTTCTGTTCTAAACAAACAAAAAAAGTCAACTTTCCCTTTCTTTTTTCTCTCCCTTAACACTTTAATACCAAAAAGTACGGTGAATATGCTGTTCTCCTCTCCCCTTCTTCCAGTCCACTCGGCTATTGACAGCCGCCCCCTTTCCTTCTATGGCAGGGCATGTTCCAGTGCACTTCTTTTCTACACGCCAGAGAGCCGAGTAAGAGCATCGAAGAAGGGAATAATAGCCAGCGATAAACAAGAGGCTTTTGTCAAGCAAGCTTCTCCCGCAACAGCCCTCCTCTCGCCCTCGTCCCTCTCTCTCTCTCTGCTAGTCATGGCGTGTTTGCCTTGCGAAATTCAAGATGTGGGGCCTGCGAGTTTTTAAATTGGTTTCTTTTCCCTGACTACAAGTCGCTCTCTCTGTCTACACGTTCCAAGACTATAGTAACCCAGCTGCTGTATGCCTTTCATTTTACCTCATGACATCTGAGCTGGGCTGAGCCAAAAAGAATGCTTCCTATTTGCTATAGCGGGCCATAGTGTACCTTGTCCGTTTACCAGCACAATCTCCTCGCGTTCCGCCATAGTGGATGTTGGGGGCGCATCCAATCCGGTTGGCAGTGCGCTCATACAGCCAGCCAGCCCCCTCTTCCTTTTTGCCGGCAAAACCCACTGCTTGTTTCATTTGCCATAAAAAAAAAGGCATCTTCTTTCTCGTCCCTCCCGCTGCTGCTGCTCTGCTCTTTTGCTGCTGCTTCTCAAGCACACAAGGCACAAGGCATTGGAAACTCTTCCTTCACCTGCCCCATCTTTGCCTGTTTGGGAGGGACAAACTTCCCCCTCGTGAAATCTGCTTTGGCTGCCCTCTTATTTTATTTTTTGTTTGATGTCCAAAAGCACCTCTTTTCTTCTCCCTCCTTTTTTGTTTCCTTTTCTAGTCATGCTTGTTTATTTGCTCTCGCTTTGACGTTTTTTACTCTTCACCTCTTTCTTTTCTGCTGCCACTTATCACTCACATTATCATCATCCATCACCTCTATTCTTATTTTCTGCTCTTTATTTTCTTGTGTAGGAGAATCGTTGAAAGCAGTCAGTCCCAGCCTCCAGTTAGTTAAAAATGCAGCAGGCTATTAAATGCGTGGTTGTTGGCGATGGGTAAGTCTCCAGCCATTTCCAAGGCGCGAGGAGTTCTCTCTATTTCTTTCTTTCATTTTCGCATCTAGCGCAAACCTTGGGGTTTTTGCTAACACAAGCCTTTCTTATTCTTTACCTTTTTTCACTTTACTTTGCTTGTAGTGCCGTTGGAAAGACTTGTCTGTTGATCAGCTACACGACGAACGCCTTTCCTGGCGAGTACATCCCCACAGTGTAAGTACACCGATACTATCCATCCACTATGCAGCAGACTGGATTGGGCGAGATCAACGCGAGGATGTCGTTTTTTTTATACAAACACGCATTTGCCCCAGTGTGTGATGTTTCTTTTCTTCTTGCTTCGCTCTGCGCCTGCAGCATATCTATTTTTGTGCATATTATTAATCGTGTTTCTGTATTACTTCCAAAACAAAAGCTACGACATGCTTGTTTTGGCTTTCCGTTGAAAGTGTTTTATTTTGCATCAATTGCCTTTCCTCTTGCCACTCTGTAGCTTCGACAACTACTCCGCCAGTGTAATGGTCGACGGCAGGCAGATTAGCCTTGGACTCTGGGATACCGCCGGTCAGGAGGATTACGATCGCTTGCGTCCGCTGTCATACCCGCAGACCGATGTGTTTCTACTCTGCTTCTCGGTGGTCAGCCCGCCGTCCTTTGAGAATATAAAGACAAAGTGGGCGCCGGAGATAAAGCACCATGCGCCCGACATTCCCACCCTTCTGGTCGGCACGAAGCTGGATCTGCGTGAGGATAAGAATACCGTGGATAAGCTCAAGGAGAAGAGGCAGGAGCCGATTTCCTTTCACCAGGGCTTGGGGGTAGCAAAGGAGATCGGGGCATTCAAGTATATAGAATGCTCTGCGCTGACCCAGCGGTTTCTAAAGAGCGTCTTTGACGAAGCCATTCGTGCCGTGCTTTCGCCAGCCCCACCATTACGCAATAAGAGGTGCCAGATCCTCTAAGCCCTTACAGACAAACATACAAACAAATATCGCTTCCCGCTGCTCTTTATCGATCTTGTTTTCTTCTTTCTCCGAGTTTTTTTTCACTACTTGCCTTTCTCTTCTTTCCATCTGAATCCTCTTTTTTTACTCATTATTTTATTGTTTTCCTTTTTTATATTTCCAATCCGCAGCATCTGCCTCTCTTTTCCCCTCTCTTCTCTCTATCACACAGCACGGCTCGCCGTGTTATCTGGAGAGGAAAGAAAGAGAGAGTAAAGAGATCAAGTGTGTTTCTACTTGAAGAGCAGGCTATAATAATTCGTTTTTTTGCTGACAAGCTCGTCAACGATACGATCTTGTTCTTATTCTTGTTCTTGTTCTTGGCTGTTTGATAATGCTAACCACACATCAATGAAATACGATATATGATAGATACGAAGAGAAAAACAATGCAAACTATGCGAAAAACTTGAACAAATGCGCCGTCTTGACAATGTAGCGCCGGAGTATATGCATCAGCAGTCGCTGCGAGTCGTCTTCTGCCGATGGCATCCGGTGCATCACCCACCGCCACACAAACACGTGCAAAAGACGAGCAAGATCGCCACCGGATATCAGTGGAAACACATAGAGGATACTGCGTGCCTTCCGCTGGGATGCCATGTCGTCGATGTCAAAATGATATGCCTCGACTATGTGCGCAACTATTTGTGTTGTGAACTCCAGGTCCCGCTGGCGCTTGATCGTCGGCTCGCCAAGAGCGCCGTTCCAAAGCACAATCAGCGCCACAAGAAGCGCGCTGACTAGCCGCTTGGCCGCAACGGCTCCGGAATCGCCACACTGTTGCGGGTTCTTGTCTTGCAGCATCTCGGTCAGAATAAACTCCAGATCCTTGTTGTGGCGGACGTCGTGCAAAAGCTCGATCTCCAGCGGATGCAACTGGAGCCGTCCGCTGCTCAGCCGCTCATCCAAAAGCGATGGCGGCATGCTGGGAAGCGAATCAACGTAGTACTCCTCCAAAAGCCGGCCAAGCACAGCCATTCCAGAGAAGCTGGATGATTGCAGGTTTGGCTGGCGTGCCAACGAAAGAATCGCCAAGGCCATCAGCGGCCAGCGAGCATTCACTTTCCATTTTGAACCGACAGGCAGCAGCCCGTCAGTATCGGCATCATCAACATCATTAGCCGATGCTGATGACGATGGGGCATTGCTATTGCCGCTAGGTTGCAGTTTATCACGAGGGGTTGTTGTTCGGCCAGCAGCAGTGGTGTCGTTGTGCTCCCCCTTTTGTCGCCGCGCAAATGTCCACGCATCGCCTGCTCTGTCATGCCTGTGCATTCCGCTGCGTGGATACTTTGGAAGTGGACGCACCGCGTTCTGCCAGACCAGTCGCTCGGCAACATTCAGGAGCTGATTGCTGCCGTCATCGGGCTTGCCCAGTCCGTCGCTGGTTTTCTGAGTAGCGGACAACACTTGGCCACGAAGCAGAGCAGCCAGCTCATTCTTGATACCCCCTTTCCGCGCACTCTCCCGTTCTCCCTGGGTATGCAGCAAGATGGTCGGCACACCGTCATCGTGCTCTGTTACAAAGACTGTGTTTAGAACATCATCCTTGTCAGGGTATTTGGATGTGTCTGGTAAGAGCACTACTTGCAAAAGCCGCTCCATTGCCGCTCGCCCGATTCCCGAACACTTTGCCAAATGGAGTACCAGTACAATCAGCTCTCTTGCCAATATTACCGCCACCGCCTCCACATCGGCAACCTCCTTTTGTTTGTCAGTCCAAACACTGCCAGCACCACCAGTGTCAGTTGCAACAACACGACACAGAGCACCTTGGATTTTGACGAGCTCACGTAGCACATGCTCCATCAGAACAAGCCGATCAATGAACCGCAGTGCCCTTGGCAGCGTAACCAGGCTTGAAAGAGCGCAAACGAGATCTCTGCGCAGTGTCCACAGTGCAATGGGCTCCAGCGTATCGCTAGTTTCGTCTTGCGGGGCTCCGAAACAGTAGTTCCACATCAGCCGCCACGAGACAAGAAGCACGTTTGTCAGGTCACTAACCACCTCAAAGACAGATCCTGCCCAAGGCAGCTGAGGATCTGTCTGTAACGGATCTGCACGGCGCTCGGTTACTGTGCGCTCATATACCACGGCGGATGCTAACAGATCCACGGTATGTTGGACCTGAGCCATTGAAAGATGTCTGCGGTTCTTTACAAGATCATAGTTAAGTACTTGCAAGACATGGCGGTGCAGCAGGCCGCGATTACCTTCGCTTATCGCCAACAAAGAACGGTATAGCGCATATATACTAGCTTGGTCGGGATCAGCTCGATTGCCAAACCGAATAGGCCAGCCCTCAATTAGGCAACGCACCAGCGACTTTAGAACCGCAGGTGCGTCTACGCGGGAAACAAGAACCTCTACAAGCATCGGCGCCGTCTCGCAGATTAGCTTGTAAAGGGCTTGCGCAGAGCGACAGCTTTCTTTCGCGTTTTCATTGTTGTCGCGGTGTTCTGTTTCCTTGGCAGTGGTCATAATGTCGGTTAGCAGAACAAAAAACCTTTTGCACGTCAGGTCTGCTTCGTTAAATCCAACGGTGGCAAAATTGATGGGACCATTGTTGTACACTCGCCCACCCTTTTGCATAGCCTCTTGCAACCCGTTGAGTATCGGCTGCGGCATGTTTTTGACAGTCTTTGGGAGTTGGTTCAGAACAACCAGCTCTTGCTCTCTAGCTATCAGCTGCACCAACGTGTGTCTGCAAGAGTTGACTAGCTGTAAACAGTAATCGGGTCCGTTAGTAGAGTCCGAATCGGCCATTTCTACATCGCCATCATCATTGTTGTCCTCCTTTGCGTGAGCCTCTGCATCTAGAGCACTTACGTTGTTATTTTTGCTGCTGTGGCTGCTGCGAACCACCAAGTTCACAAGCGATAGAACATCCAGGGCCTTGTTGATGTCCAACTGCTGGTCAGACACCTTCTTGGCTTTGCCTGCATCTCCAAAAAGAACGCCAATTGCTTGCGATAGCGGCTTTAGCAATGGGGTTTCGTCAGTGCTGACAAGAAAACGTGAGAAATTCGACCGCATCTCAAAGATAATTGCATCGGCAAGCCAGGAGCAGTCGCCGATGGTGCTTGTTGATTCTTGCCGCGTGGCCATATCCTCGGAAGCAGTTGCAAAGAGCATGGAGAACAGCAGGGGCTGGTTCTTTTGGCGATGAGACGTAGCTGAAGGGGATGATGGAGATGGTATTGTTGCTGATGCTGCTGCTGCTACTGCTGCTGCTGGCGATGATGTTGATGATACTGAAGTCAAAGTCGACGAAAGTCCCGGGATTGACGTCTGTTGAACCATTAGCGGGGATTGCAACAGATAAAACAGGACAAATCTTCTAAAATCGTCCTCGTCTACCGAATCAAGATCATCGGTTTGGCCAAGCGCAACCTGCTTGTACATCTCCAGCACGCCGCCTAGGGCCCGCGCATTCTCGGCTGGGAATGCGGCAGCCAGCTCATTAATTGCCTGCGACAGACCAGCGGCGTCACTGCCGCTACCAGCGGCCGCCGGCATTGCAGCGGATCTAGGTGTTTTTGAAATCAAGTACAGATGCAAACACCTGAGGAACGACGATCTGTGAGAAACGCCGTACTGGTTGAGGATCCACGAAACGGCACGCGGATCCTTGGTGGTATCAACAACCCTGGCAACAAAGGCAAGCTCCGCAGCATCAACACCGACGGTGGAAAACCCAATCTCCACGGCTGCCACAAGCAACTGGAACACGGCCTTTGCACCGGACAACCCAATGAGATCACAGAGTTTGCAGTTCCCCTTCATATCCGCAACCGACACAAACACAGCCAGCACGCCAATGCACCAGCATGTAACCTGTTTGAGCTTAAATGCATCGGTCCCATCGGCACTATCGTCGCTAGCGGTGTACAGAATACGCCGGACGTCCCGTAATCCCACTAGCAGAGCGTGCGGGAGATCGGGGAGCGGCTGGGGCCGTGCTCGCTTGTTGGTGAACTTTTTGTTCCTCGCTGCCTGGGCCTCGCTGCGCCGTCGCTCCTCCCAGGCGCTTAGATCGCTCATTATCTGCGACTTTAGAGCAGAGCCAAGAGACTCTAGCCGTTCAGTGAGGAGCGACCGACCACTGCTATTGCTAGTACTACCACTGTTGGTGTCTGCCATGATAGCGGTAGGGTTGTCCATCCTTTTTCTTTAGCGAGTGTATGAAGAATAGAGTGGAATGCAAGGCCCTTTTTGAAAAAGAATGAATAAAAAAGGGAGTGTTGTGTACAGAGGAGTTGAGTAGGAAAAGAAAGAAGTCGGATTATGGCGAAAAAAGGCATTGTAATGCGCCAAATGGAAAGCCTAGTAACAAATACCGACTTTAAGACAAAAGCGTGTTTATGGGGGAGAGATGTGATGGATGGGTTTGGGTCGTTTTTCAGCGGGTTTCAGGACCCGAATCACTGAGATCGCTGGAAATAAAGCAAAAGAAACAAAGACAAGTTAGAGAATAAGAAATAAGTTTGAATGACTAGCTACACATTTAGAAAAAGAGCTAGGAACCACCTCACTTGCTACTTGACCCACTCACGACTCAGTCCATTGTAGACCCAGCGCTCATCGCGATGGCACTGGCCGATATGCACAGTACGGGCCAGGCGAATAAGATCCTCACTGCTTTTCCGAGAGACGGCGCACTCAAGGCGCAGAAAGGCCTTGGTGAACAGCAGCAGGTGCTCGAGGTTCATCATGTGGGCGACAACCATGATCAGGGCATCCAGCGGGGCCTTGACCCAGGACGCAGCCTCGCCAAACACCGAATCGAGCCACATGTGTTTCAGCGTGACGTTGTACGCAATACGGTTGTCGTCGTCGTCGTGATGATGGCCATCGTCGGTGTCCTCGTCAACGGGACGCGGGTACGCCTGGGCGCTGGTCAGCGTGGCGCGGATATCCTCGAGCTCCGGCAGCTTTGCCAGGAGGTGGAGCAGATCGGGTAGTCCAATGGCCCATGTGGATATATTGAGCTCGCGCAGTCCGTGCACACTAAGCGTACTGAGATCAAGCGGCACGTGTCTGGCGTAGAAAGCCGTCCAGCTGCGGAAAACCCTCAACGACCTGACACCCAGCACTGCATTGAGGGTGCGCGAGAGACTAGGTGCCGGGGTATTGGGAGCAGATCCGGGCACCAGATGGTAATGCTGCAGCAGGTGCAGATGCACGAGGTTGGGAAGAAGCGCCGGACCGGCCTCCAGTACAACGGAATCGTCCACGCAGTCCATATCCAGATGCGTCAGGCACGGGAGCCGGTGCATCAGAAGCCGTCTGGCGAGCCAGTGCCGCGCAACAGGACACATCCTGGGAACCGCCGCATGCCGAGCGCCGCCAACCACTCCTGGTGCTGGTGCGCGTACTGCATCGATGGCAAACACCATGCGCTCGAGCCGCGGAAACTCGCACACGCGCGGACGCCACTCGGGGTCGATGGAGTTGGTGTCAGCAAGCTTGAAGCACAGAAACATCAGCCTCGGGAACGCGGGTGCACGGACCCGTTGGTCGTCACACAGCAGCGGCGGCGGTGCTGGTTTCGCATGCCACAGAACGGTGCGGATGGTCGTAAGAGAGACGTGGCCGAGATCGAGGTACTCGAGCGTCGGAGCTGCGCGGCGCACCAGACGCACGGCCGGCGACTCCGCGGCCAGACACCAATGCCGAAGCGTCAGCGTCGACAGCATTGCCGGTGCCATTGCATCGAGCAGGACAGGAAAAAGCGACTTTGTGCGCGCAGTATCGATGTGCGCCAGATCCGCCGACAGCCGCAGCGCATTGGGGAAGGCACCCATCAGCGCTCCGTACTCGGACATCGAAACCGCCGCATTGTTCTCCATGCACAACCCAACCCACACGATCTTTGCGCGCACATCCTCGGGCAAGTGGTACATTGTGCGAACCATGCTACGAAACGACATGTAGTTCTCTGGGATGCAGACAACGATGCGCCGCACGTGTCGTTCGCTCCCATCGGGCACCATCAGAACATTTGTCTTGCCGTTGTACACTGCTGTGCGGTACAGGTCGGGTGCCAGGACCCGCCGCCAGCTGCGTTTAGTCTGTGCCATTGCCGGACTGCATCTCCGGATCATTGTGAGCAGCAGCGGGAGACTGAGTGCGCGCCGGTGTCTCTGCTGGAGATGGCCCAGGAGGTAGCTGTCGACCTCGGCAACGCCCGACACATGGCGGAATATGCAGCTGAACAGAATTTCTGGGAGACTCTCGAGGGCCTGCAGGAGAGAGCCGTCATCCCGTGGTCTTCTGCGAGGCGCCAGAACGCTCTCGCATTCAGCGTAGCGCGGTCGCTTTGTGCTGCTTACTCTCCGCCTCATCCCAACCGATGCCATGTTATGTGCTGGGGTCTCGTTGTTGCGTGTCTAAGAGAAGAAGCTGCGTTCAGGTGTAGTGGTTGTTGTTTGGACAGGCACTGATCGATGCCAAAAGAAGGAGGGAAAAGAGCTTTTTCTGGTGCGAAGGAGAAGAGGGGGGAAAGCCCGGGAGCCAGGAGACGGGAGGAAATAAAAGACGGCAGTAGTGATGAGGGCGGATAAAATCGTAGAGTGGGAGAGGGAGTTACGGCGGGCCAATGGCAGTGGCAGTGGCAGTGACGCCACCCACAGCCGCATTCACTGCGCGCAAGAACCCAACTCCAGCGCAGCTCATTCCAGCGCAGCTCAGCCCATCATCTTGGCGAGGTCGGCGGGTGGGTACTTTGTCTGCGCAAAGCGCATCAGCCGCTTGAGTGACTGGATCCACTTGCGCTGCACCTCATTGTTCAGCACATGCGCAACCTTGTTGGCATTAATGTTCTCCCGCGCCGCTCGCGCATGGATGCCGACCTGCGTGACACCGACGGGCCACGGCGCATTGCCAACCGCCAGCTGCAGATACGCGTCGTTTGCCTTCATGTACTCTCTATCCAGCACGTTGCGTGCAATCTCCGTGATACGCGCAAGCACGTCTGCCGGGACCGTCCTGGCCTTGATGCTGCGGAAGAGGGGCCGCAGATACTCAGCCGACTGTCGCTGCGTAGCCGCTGCCAGTTTGCCCTCGGCCGTGCGTCGCTCGTCGTCGGGTCGCGTAGCCAAGTAATCGTCCCACTCGTACAGCAGCCGCTTCAGATACACATACAGCAGCGTGTGCAGCTGGTTGGCGTCTGTACGCAGAAGATCAAGCGATATCGCAGATACGTCGTGGTCCATCAGCAGCCTGTATTTTTTCTGCCGCTTTACGTCCTCTCCGTCAGTGTCGTCGGTACGCGACTGTCGCTTCAGATCCTCGAGCATCGCACCCGCCTCCACTTGCGCAAGCGCTCGCCGGAACTCGTTCTGCTGTCCGCTGATCCCGCGCTTCTCCTCCGATACCTCCAGCTGCCGCAGTCGCTGTCTCCTCTGCGCGTCGGTTTCGCCAAACAACCGGATCGGCTCTGCGCGTGCTCGCAGTCGCTTCACAATCTCCTCAGCACTCATTGCGCCGCCGCCTGGCTGCCCGTCCTCCTCCTCCTCCTCCTCCCCCTCCGTCTTTGTCTCGGCCTCGGCTGGCCGATCCTTGCCTTTGCCGATCTGCATTGTCTCCCGACCGTGGTGGCCCTTGCTCCGCAGCACATGCGTCGTGTTGCTGTCGTGCAATTGAGAGTCCCCGCCTTGCTTCCTCTTCTGCTCGCTGGTTGCTGCTGCGGCAGCCTCCTCTTCTTCTGCGTCTGCATCCTGTGTGCTGTTCAAATCGCCGACACGTACATACCTTTTCCTCCCGAGTTTCTTCTTTTTATTTTGCGCAGACTCATCGCCTGACAACCCCTCCTTCTCTTCTGCGTTGTTGCTGGAACTGTCTTCACGTGCACGCTTGTACAGGTTCTTTCTCTTTTCTACCTCCTGGCTTACAGCCTTCTTTAGAAAGTCCATAACGTCAGGAGAAATAATGAACTGCGTGGAGGAATACAAAGAAGAAGGAAAAGTGAAAAAAACAAGGAATGCAAATTAATAGCTTTGTCACTGGAGATAGAAAGAAGAAGAATAAAAGAAACCGAATACGTGTGGAGCTAAAAAAAATACCAAGAAAAATAATTCCAGCTTTCCAGTTAAAGTGGGAACGTGGAAAATAAAAAAAGTTGTGATGCGTACACTCAAAAACTGGGAATAAAAGCATGAGGAATTCTTCTCCTCTCTCCCACTTTTTATTTCTCATTCCATCTTTTTCTGTCACAGTAGAACAAACAAGAGACGTTATTATTTAGTCCTTTCTTTATTCATTCATTCATTCATTCATTCTTCGTCTGGCCGGTACATAGCAATAGCAATAGAAATAGCAACCGAATCCCTCAATGGAAAAGTTCTCAAAGTGGCGGGACCAAGGCACCGGTATCCAGCCGTTCCTCCATCCCGTTCCCGCACGGTCGGAGCAGCAAGGGCTGAAGCGGCTGCTGAATGCAGCAAAGAAATATGTTGTTGGGCCGGTGGTAGCGGCTGTGCGGGTGGCGCTTCTTGGTGCGCTGGCGGTGGTCGATGCAGCAACAGCGACGGTAGGCGGAGCACTGGGCGTGGTGCCCAGCGTTAGGCGCGGATGGGCGCGATGCACACGTGCGCTGTGGGCGCGTATTGCGTTGCTCGTGCTCGGATTCTACCGGATTGACGCCAAGACAGTGAGTCTGCAAAGGGGACGGCGCAGCGCGAACGGGAAGAAGACACCTTCTACGGACGGAGGTGTGCGGTCGGGCGACATCGTTGTGGCCAACCACGTTTCGTACGTAGACGTACTGTATCTTGTGGCAAAGTACACGCCGGTGTTTGTGGAGATCGATAATGCCACAATGTTTGCGCGGCCGATCACCCCGTGGCGGGCGATCCGGGCCCCCGCGAGGGCTACGCCGGCGCTCCTGCAGGCGACGGAGGCGCGGCCACTCAAGAGCATAACGGAGGAGGCGCGTGCTAAGCGGTTGGGCCCCGTGGTTGTGTTTCCCGAGAACGCAACATCCAACGGACGCGCACTGCTCCAACTCCTCCCGGTGTTTGGCGAGTTTGGCAACCTGGACGAAAAGACAAACATCCACGTTGTGGGCTTCAAGTACCCGTTCCAGTCGTTCAGTCCGGCGTACTCGGTTGGCAACCAGGCGGCCCACCTGTTTGGGCTGTGCTGCCAGGTCTACAACTCGCTGACGGTGCGCATGCTTGCGTCGGACGAGGCGCCCCGTGTGGCAGAGTCGCCGATGTTCTGCGACTCCGATGCGGAGCCCGTGGATCTGGATGACGCCGTTGCTGACAGGCTCCTCCACCTCACGCGTCTGCGTCTGACTAAGATGTCGGCTATGGACAAGCGCGATTTCCTGGCTTTCTACTACAAGCGCACAAAGGGATACGGTTCTACTGGCTCCAGTGCCAAAACCAGCTCCGGTGGGCCGCCCACCATATAAACCCGAATCTACGTTTTTTCTCTCTATCCTGTCTTTTTCTTTTTGTGTGTTTTTCTGCTTCAAGATGTCTCTATTTCTGCTTGTTTTTACTCTGTTGTGTGTGAAAATGGTGCGAGTGCCAGCACAAAGAGTTGGAGCTGGAGCATGATGTTCTGGACACATTTGGTTGAGCCGCAAGCAATCGAAATACAGAATACGTTCTGCTGTTGTAGGCGACAGATCTAGTATGTTCTTGTACTGGGTGCTGCGCGAAGACCAATTCAACATGGTTGTCTTACGTGGAACCTGCAAATGGATCCAGCTCTTCTTGTGCGTTCGTTTGTGGAGGGGGAACGTCATAATCTCCGTTTTTATCCTCCCCTGATCCTCTCTAATGTTCAGCGCTAATTTTTTGAGTGGGGGGTTTTATTGCCAGATAACAAGATTATTTGTCATTCTCGTTCCTTTTTCCCTTTCTCTTTCTCCTCTTCAACAACAACCACCGATTTTTCATTCTCTTCTTCCTTCTCTCTCTCCCTCCGCTGGCTCACACACAAGCGCAGATACCACGCATACAAGCCAGCAGGTTTCTTTTTTCTTTTTGCACCATGCTCAACGTCGCCATCGTCGGCCCCGGCCTTGTGGGCTCAGCACTGATCGAGCAGCTCGCCGCACACGCGCAGTCGCCACGCTTTGCGGCGCTCCCGATCGCCGTCGTCGGACTGATCAACTCGAAGAAGATGGCGGTTTCGGCAGCCCCGTTTGCGGCGGCCAGTCTCGCCGACTGGAAAACAGCGATCCTCGGCGACAACGCGGCAGCGGCAGCCGATCTGGCGCAGTTCGCGAAGCAGCTCAGTGCGATCGGCGGGGTGACGGCGGTGGTTGACTGCACGTCCAGCGAGTCGGTTGCGCAGAGGTATCCGGAGTGGCTGGCCAGCGGGCTCCACGTGGTTACGCCGAACAAGAAGGCGTTCTCGGGCGACGAGGCGCTGTTCCGGAGGATCCGCGATCTCTCAACGGCATCGCCTGGCGGCCCCTCCGTCTACCACGAGGCCACGGTGGGCGCCGGCCTCCCCGTCCTGTCGACCCTCAGTGATCTGGTGCGCACGGGCGACCGGATCAAGCGGATCGAGGGCGTGTTCTCGGGCACCCTGTCGTATCTGTTCAACAACTTCTCGGCCCCCGACGCCAAGGACTCATCGTTCTCCGAGTGCGTGGCGGTGGCGAAGGCCAGCGGGTACACGGAGCCCGACCCGCGCGACGACCTCAATGGCATGGACGTGGCGCGCAAGGTGACGATTCTGGCGCGTGCGGCGGGACTCTCCGCCGTTGGTCTCGACACCCTGGCCGTCGAGAACATTGTCCCCGAGCCGCTGCGTGCCGTGGAGTCGGCCGACGAGTTCATGGCCAGACTGCCCGAGTTTGACGCCCATTTCAAGGCGCTCAACGACGACGCGCTGGCGTCAGGCTCCGTCCTCCGGTACGTTGGCTCCGTCGATGCTGTGGACCCCACCCGCTGCTGCGTCAGGCTTGCCAGGTTTCCCCACGACCACCCGTTTGCCGCGCTCAAGGGCAGCGATAACATCGTTGCTTTCACCACTGAGAGGTTCCCGATTCCCCTGATTGTTCAGGGCGCCGGTGCTGGTGCTGCCGTCACTGCCTTTGGTATCTTTGCCGATCTGATCAAGGTCTGCGAGCGCTTTGCTGTCAGCTCTTGATTTGGGATCAGTGCTCAGCTGTGCCTTCTTTTTATTGTGAGTGGTAAGGGGGAATATGAGTAGCAATTTTTCTTTATTTGGAATGATCCGTATTTTGGAAATAAAAGAACTATTACGTGTGAACGGGGTGTGCTAAAGAGCGTGGTTAGTTAATGTGTTATTAAATATGAGAAGATGAAATCATCGACTAAGGAAATCTCTCGATCAAAGTCAGACAAAACCAGGGTTTTTATACTATTTTCGGCACACGTTTGTATGGCTAATTGCCTCTTGTCTGTATAGAGAAGAACCTGCGACATATCAATAGTGACGTGTGATGTGCGATTGGAAATGAGTGAGTGTCATCGATGTTCGAAAGATAAACAATATCAGTCCGCAACAAAAACATTGCGAGCAATAAACAGCTTAATGGTAGATGCTTGATAAACTTCTACATTATTGCTTGTTATGATGACACAGGAAATGTTAACATTGGCATCGAATGTTAACATTCCGATCAAATGTTAACATCTCCTGTGTTATCATAGCAATTGTAGTTAATTAACCCACCACCTTTATACAGTTGAAAGCCTGACTAAATGCTAACATTG
>JANBOK010000033.1:0-48687 GCA_027595805.1 Coemansia sp. Benny D160-2 | reverse complement strand
GATCTCAAAACTGATCAAGAATAAAAGACTACAACGGACACAGATCCAGGCAGCTCAGACTATAAGAACATTGGAAACCAAAAGACACTATTTCTTGTTAAATGCTTTGCTTCGGCAATCATTCTTCCATTAAATTCTAACGGTCGAAAAAAAGATAAAGTAAAAAAAGCCGTAGAGTGAAAGAAATCCAGAAAAAAGTAGGGAGGTAGGCGCAAACAGGCACAAGAGAAAAAGGAAACAGAACTTCTCCCTCTTACGCCTCCTTCTGGCCTCCTTCCGTGCACAAAAGCACAGCGAATAGCGCGACGCAGAACTTGCTGCTGTCGCCCACGCCACACCGCCAGCTTAGAAGCACTTGCGGTGGACAATGGATGGACCGGACTCGTCGTACTCCTGCTTCGACACCCACATCTGCTGGAAGGTCGAGAGAGAGGCAAGTATGGAGCCACCGATCCAGACAGAGTACTTGCGCTCTGGAGGAGCAACAATCTTGATCTTCATGGTCGACGGAGCCAGCGAGGTGACCTCCTTCTGCATACGGTCCGAGATGCCAGGGTACATGGTGGTACCACCCGAAAGCACAATGTTGCTGTAAAGATCCTTACGGATATCAACATCGCACTTCATGATGGGGTTGTAGGTGGTCTCGTGGATACCAGCAGCCTCCATGCCAAGGTCGTTAGGCTTGAACAGAGCCTCGGGGCAGCGGAAGCGCTCGTTGCCAATGGTGATGACCTGGCCGTCAGGAAGCTCGTAGCTCTTCTCCAGAGAGGTGGACTTGTTGGAGGTCTCCATCTCCTGCTCAAAGTCGAGAGCAACGTAGCAGAGCTTCTCCTTGATGTCGCGCACGATTTCGCGCTCGGCGGTGGTGGTGAAGGAGTACCCGCGCTCAGTAAGGATCTTGACCAGGTGGTTGGTCAGGTCCCGACCAGCAAGGTCCAGACGCAGAATGGCGTGAGGCAGAGCGTAGCCCTCGTAGATGGGCACGGTGTGGGTGACACCATCGCCAGAGTCGAGGACAATACCGGTGGTACGGCCCGAGGCATACAGCGAAAGAACAGCCTGGATGGCAACGTAGAAGGCAGGCGTGTTAAAGGTCTCAAACATGATCTGGGTCATCTTCTCGCGGTTGCTCTTGGGATTGAGAGGCGCCTCGGTAAGCAGAACGGGGTGCTCCTCGGGAGCAACACGCAGCTCGTTGTAGAACGTGTGATGCCAGATCTTCTCCATATCGTCCCAGTTGGTGACGATACCGTGCTCGATGGGGTAGCGGAGAGTGAGAATACCGCGCTTGGACTGGGCCTCGTCGCCGACGTACGAATCCTTCTGGCCCATGCCGACCATCACGCCCTGGTGGCGGGGACGTCCGACGATGGAGGGGAACACCTAGACTTGCTCATTATTCGCAGGATGGGCGGGGCAAGGAAAACACAGAAATGGCAGCAACGAGAGTGCATAAATATTTAGCATGATTTGCACATAAAAAAAACAAGCGGGCAACAAAAAACAGCTAGTTTTTAATTCGTAGTTTCTGTCCTGCCGCCTAAACTCTCTCCAGGGAAAGAGCCAAACGAGGCCCTCGGCACGAAAAAAAAAAACAAAAACAAAAACGACAGCTGTTGGTATTCAGATACTTACCGCACGAGGGGCGTCGTCTCCGGCGAAACCGGCCTTGCACATGCCGGAGCCGTTGTCGATAACAAGCTACAGCCATGAAGAAGATTTGCACCAGGATGGGAAAACAGATTATTTGTTTTGAATTAGCAGATGAGATCCACAACAAGATGATTGCAATCATAAAGCACGTCCCAGATGGTGGCCAATTCGGAACGCAAAAGCTCCAGATGGAGAACACATCTCTAGTTATTTTATTTTTGTTTGCATAAAAGTAACTAGAGCAGAACACAGGCGCCCAGTACTGCCTTGGCAGAGGCGTGAGCTACAGAGGCCACAAATATATATTGAACACTTACAGCAGCAACTTCGTCCTCCATGGTGATAGAGTGTCAAGTGTTAGATACAGATGGGATATAAAAAGATAAAGCACGCAGAACGCAATTGCCCAAGCAGATGAGAAAGTGGAAAAATAAAGGACGAGCCCAACAATATAAAATAGTGGAGAATATTCAACAGGAGAAGCAGAGAGAACAGAAGAGAAACCACGAAGCGGCAGACGCGCAAGGGGGGAGGGAGAATCAAGAGCCACTCTTGTATTCCTCGCACAGACAAAGGGTGTGGGCTGCCGCTGCTTTCTTCTCTCTCCCTCTCTGCCACTTCGGCCAGCCAAACAGCAAGACACGTACGTCCCCTCCCATCAAGGCGGCTTTTTCATGTTGCCCAGCGTCAGTTTGTTCTTTGTTGCAGATAAAAACAAGGAAAGCAGAAGCCAAGAGCTGGGCAAAAGAAGCTGCTGCCTGTCACGCACCCCTTTCCTTTCACTCCGTCTCTTTCCGGCAAGGCCTTTTAGCTTGTCTGTTTTGGCTTTCTTGCTCTTCCACAAAGACCAATTTTGTAGATAACTAAAAGTCTCGCCTTTGCTCTTCTGCACACAGAACAGCGCCTTTTATCTGGCTTTTGCTCTCCACACGCGAGCACGCTGCGGGCTGCGGTTGTGCTATCCTGCTGCCAAGCCAAAGCCGAATTCTTGGCTGGCCCTTTTATATAGAAAAAACAACCAGTACAAAAAATTTTGCTTTTGCGGAGTAGGGGAGAGGTGTTTCTTCCTAGCATTGTC
The DNA here is from genome assembly GCA_027595805.1 of Coemansia sp. Benny D160-2. NCBI lineage: Eukaryota > Fungi > Kickxellomycota > Kickxellomycetes > Kickxellales > Kickxellaceae > Coemansia > Coemansia sp. Benny D160-2. Next base: position 45,953 of record JANBOK010000033.1, on the reverse strand, counting down.
AGTTGGGGCCCATTCATTTTCCCGGAGTTGGATGTACATCTATTTTCACGGTGACCTGAGGTGTACAAAGTCGCCAAGCGCTGTGCTGTTGCGTGCAAACCTGCAAGACAGAAGAATAAGTGTATTTCAGCAGCAAAAACAAGCAGGCGTTTAATATGAGCTGGATCAGCTGTTGAATAATGTTTAGAGCGAAATGGATGACTATCTGCTACATATAATTTCAGCTGCAGTTATCGCTGCAGTAGGATATGGCCCCAATAGTCTTTTCCACCAGTCTCAGGGTGGTACAGATTAGGCTACAAAATGCGTGTGTTATATTAGCACTCAAGGCAAGTAGTTTTTATATGAAATCGATACATGCTCTTTCTCCAATGCGCCTTGGCGCAGATCTCGGCTCTCATCCTCGAAGCTGCACCACAACAGACTGCTGCTGTACATCGGTGCGCTGCGGCGAATGCTGTTCATCGTGGTCATGGTCCACACCTGCGCACCGCAGACACTCCAGCAGAGGCATTCTGTGCTTGCTTTCGCCTTTACCGCCAGTAGTAGTGGGGTGTAGGCTCTTATTGCCCCTTTCTGCCAAGCACAGGTGATGATACCCGTGGCCGCATCTGAAAAGAACGACCTGCCGATGATCCTCGACACGAGAACCCTCGACGCCAGCAGCAGCGCCGGTTGCAGAGCTGCTCAGGAATCTATCGTGCGCTGCTGATGCACCGCGCAGCTTAATCCATTGCAGCTGCGCATCCTTGTCTTCAAACACATGAAGATCGAGCACACGAAGCGCGTCTGTCTCAAAGTACTGCTTCATTTGCTTGCGCCAACCAGCCAGACACTGGCTCCGGCGCTGGTCGACAAACAAGCGCTCTCCACATTCGTCGCAGCACAGGTCGTCGTGCTCGTGCCTGCCAAGCAATGCACGGCGACCGGCGGTAGATTTCACCGCGGCAAGGCTAGCATCTCCGGTTGCTGCCACTCGCCATCCTTGCTTCTGTGATCGTAACAGCTGGCCAAACGTAGTGAACAGATCATAATCCACCAATACACTCGTAAGCGCCATGAGCTGTGCTTCAGTCTTGTACGCGCCAACAGCAACACCCAGAAGGTGCTGCATCTCTGCAATGTCGAGTGAGCGGCCGGCTGCACTTGTTGGACGAGCAGTGTTGTTATCGGGCTGGTCAGTGCGGCCGCTACCGCTTTCATCGTTTCCACCCGTGCTTGACGCTATCAGCTGCTGGATGATGTTGCGCAGCGAAATGAACGACGATGCTGGCGACGCTGCAAAGATCAGCGCATCAAGCACGCTCTGGAGCATCCATCTTTGGCGTTTCAAAACCAGCTGCCATGCCTCGCGCGTCGGTGCCGGTGTCGCTACAAACAGACTGTCAAGAGTTCGGTTTGTGGCATGTAGATATCCGAGCGCACGCTGCAACAGTGTCAGCCAGAGATCGCAGAGCTGTACACTCACCATGCTTCGGTAGCTGTCCTTCTCCTCCTGCTTGAGGCGGCGGTGTGCAAGCGGTGGTGTGGCTACGTCTTTGCCTAGCCTTGATTGGGCTGTCTTGCACACATCGATACAGCTTGCAATACAACTTGCAGCTGCGTCCAGATGCTCCACAAGCCGCTCGCGGTCGGCCTCTTCAAGCGCAGCTGGCTGCGAGACAGAGTCGCTAGCAGATGCAGGCACGGCGGCACGAATAGTCTCAACCTCGGTGTCTACATGCTCAAGCAGCGTCTGTAATGCGCCTGAAAAGTCGCCCAATCGAACAAGTGCCCATACAAGACCATCGCCGACTTTGTGTCTTGTACAAACAGATCGCACGTACGAGAGTCTAAACGGCTCGGGGGTTAGATCTGCGCTCTGTTTCAGATAGCGTAGAACGCTGCCTGGGCTGTAGGTGCACATGAGCTCCAGATAGCGCTCGTGGTATTTTGGTGGGTACTTGCTTGTCTTGTCAGGGCTATCTGGAACAAGAGACAAGAACGGGTAAATGACTATGTGCTGCTCCTCTGAAAGCCCAATGTCAGGTGGCAGCCGCTCATCGCCCGCGGATAGAATGTGTCCAGCTGCCGAAATCTGCGCGTGCAGTCGGGGGGTCCGCGAAAGTGCGTCTGGTGTTGGGTCAAGCAACGCGCGTAGATACGCAAACTGCGACTGTGGATGTTCGGCGAGAAGTTCGATAATCGCACCATGTTCTAGTGCCGATATTGTCTCAACGACGCTAGCAAGGCTTTCGGCGTCAATATCAGCAAGCTCTTGCGTGCGCTTCAGCACAAACTGCGTGACACCTGCAGTTGCGCTGGGATTGCTTTTGGCTGCAAAGTCATTGATTGCTGAAAAGACAGATCTGTGGTACGCGTAGTCTGGATGCTCAAGATATGTACATAGAGCCAGCTCATACTGGCCTTGCATGCGATAGATGTATTCCAGCACGCGGAAAAACCCTGCTTCCCGAGCGCTGTCGATGTAATCGGCGTGCGATTGCGGAGGATTCAGCTTCAGTATCATCTCAAACGCGCACTCGCGCTCGGGTCGCGTTGAAGGATCGTCCAAGTGCAGTAGGATATCCACCCACCTAGACACAATGCCATCTGTAAGAAACACAAGAGGGAACCGTGTGGCATATAGCGTAACCGCAAAACTGGACAGCAGACCAATCAGACGCTTTGTCAGAACGGCATTTTGGTCCACATATGCAGTGTTTACCAAAAGAAATGTCGTATCAACAGCGATCTGTAAGAGCGACTTGACCTGGCTTGCACGACGTAACGATCGCTCGCTGGCCCTAGTGTTAGTGTCGGATACTGGCTTTATAATAATGTTGATATAGTCCAAAAAGGGGTCGCTGAGCGCATGTTTGAGCAGAAGCAGCAGTCTGTCAACATTGAGCTCGACTAAGCCCAAAAGTGTCGCAAACGTAAATCCTATATCCTTTGGCGGTTGGCTGGTGTCAATAGGCGGGAACAGGAGCTCGCTGATAAGAGTACTGTACTTCTCTGCGCGCTGTTGTGGCAGTATAGCCGTCCCCTCGGGATAATTCCGTCCGCGAATAACCATGTCAAGATAATCAAATAGAACAGTCTCAGCAGTCTCATCCCCATACAGAACCAATGAGCTCGTGGAAGCAGACGTTTTCTGAGCCTCTGCAGCATCCTGTATAGAATCATCTTCGTCTCGTTGCCTTGCTGCTTCCTTTGCGGCTGTCATAATACTGCTAATTGGCGCTAATGGATCACCCATGCTGAGCCAAACCCGCGCAAATGTTCGCCACAGGTGGTGTCTGCGGCATGTGCTCAGCACGCAGTCAATGTCAAACTCGCCAGGCGAGAGCCTCAGACTCATGAGAGCCTCTCCAAGCCTGCGCACCATCTGGGGTGTGGTTGTGTAGTTGGAGACTAGTGCGTTGAGCGCCTGCGGTGGCAACCTCTCAATCTGTCCGCTGAGAATGAATGGTTCGATTACTTCAAGAAACATGTGCAATCGTGCTGGGTCCTGCTGATAAAAGTCGAACAGCTCGCCAAACAAAAACCGCTCGTTGCTAATCGCCACACAAGCTTCCACACAGACCGAGGCTAGGGCGCGCGTAGAGGAGCTGCTATATTGAAAATCTGACGCATTTGTAGATTCGCGCTGCAAAGCGTCGCGCATCAATCCAACCACCCTGCTTCCGACTAGAGACTCTCGCTGACTCGTGCTTTTATCGCCCATACGGCGTGATCGCGGCAGACCGATTACGATCTTGCCCGTGCGTCCTTGATAGAAGCCAGCTGCTAGCGTGATTGCTTCAATAAAATCGCCTTTATCGACCAAAACAGCCAGTCGTTCGGCCCAAGTCAGCAGCCGCCCAGTGTAGACCGCCATTTGTCCACACAAAGCAAACACGCGCCGTTTGTGGACACACATTGCTTGCGCATACGATGGCTCTGCTTCGACTCCGGTAGCCAATGTAGTCCATGGTTGGCCAGCAATGTAGCTAGGGGGCGATTCACTTATCTCTGTCTCTTGCAACTGCTCTACCTCGAAGACAAAGATGCGCTGGCTCTGTGTCATATAAACAATGGTTTCGGCATCAATCCAGCGACAAAGAGCCACGTCTTCTACCGCACTCCACTCGGCTTCCTTTTCGAACTTTACCCTGAACGGTGCCCCGTTCATGGTCGCACCATTCGCCGCTACCTCGTCGTCGGGGAGTATGGAAAGCACATGTATGTTGGGTCCCCACGAGAAAACAAGCATCGGCAGCGCATACTCATGATCTGCGGGATCGGTAGCCGTTGCTGGCTTTCTGTATTTTAGCGCTGGAAGCCAAGCAACGCTCCCGGCATATGGTCGCCTTGAAAACTTGCGATTTAAACCCCCTGTATCGTCTGTCTGCGTTTGTTGTTTGTGCTGTTGCTGAAAGCTTAGCCGAAACTGCTGCTCAACTCCATTGTTTGTCTTCATCACTGTGAGATGGGTGCTTGTAAGTATGGCCACAAGCCCAATGTCATCCAAAGGGCTTTCATATGTCCCACATGGCAGAGAAGAAACTTCAAATAGAACGTTGGTCCCACTGTTTGGCATTGCAAGGCAAACAGTGCTCATTGTTGTCAGAATGCGCCTGACTATGTGATGGTAAAGAACATAACCACTGGCGCTGCTGCTAAAGTATCTGTGCTTACTCTTTCCAACAAATCCAACAGAGGTTATTGCCGTGTCTGCAGGATGACCAATAGTATCAACACCGTCGCTAGACTGTACAGGACGCGATACTGATACTGTTGTGCCCTTGGTCCAGTCCCACACAACTACGTATCCCTGCGAGTAGCCAGCGATTATCATCAGAAGGTCTGTGGAAAAGGCCAACGCCGAAACTGATCCATACGTGGCAGTTGCTTGCGACCCAAGAACCGCCTTTACACGCCCAAGGTAGTCGCCAACGACAACAGCGCCGCTGTCGGTACCAAGAAGCACACAGTCGCCCATGAGCGATGCTGTAATCGACCCAAACTGCTCTACCAACTCCGGGACCTTTGCTGATAGATCGGTGAGGTGTCTCCAGCTAAAGTACTCTGTGGTGCATTGCGCAGGCGTGGTGTTTACATTTGCAATCCGGCTTTCGTACTCTCCTTCGGGCGTTGTTACCTCAGTGGCCAATAAAGGTACTGGGGATTGTGAGTCTGATTCCATCGGTTAAACAGATGTTGCAATGGCGTGGTTGCAGCTTCTAGCTCCTCGTCTCCTTTCTTTGCTATTTAATAGTCTAAATTATACACGCCAAAGAAAAATATTAACAAACAGAAGTAGAAAATGCGGATGAAAAAGAGCCTTTCTTTCTACCCCACATTGGGCTCTGCCATTTTAAGGAAAGCCTGCCTATGATTGCTGCCTGCTTTTGTTTAGCATGATGCGTCATCGCCAGAGTGTGAGTGAAAGCCTCTTTTCACCTTCTCACTTGAATATATATTTTTTAGCTGATGTAACTTTTTATTCTTTTCATTCTTTTTAGTTTGGATTTGGTTAATTACTGAACTATTGTAAATTTAAGACACCAATCAATCTCGCCTTTAGCGTTTTCGGCAGCTAAATGTCCTTTGCTAATAAGCGGCCAGGTGGCCGAATTCTGCCTGTGCGCCGCCTTGTAAGTATTTGTCTAGGAGAAGGTTGCTTCATTTCTCCTCGCCCTCTCCATGTTTTCCAGTCTCTGTGGTGAACTTTTGGACGTTGCCCAGATTAGAGCTGTTCCACATGCAATAAAGACAGGAATCCTATTCAAATGCTTGCCTTCTTATCTGGTACACTGTAGACGCCTCACATTGACCCACAAAAGCAATTCGAGAAGCTGGCAACCGCTATTGGAGAAATCTACAAGCATAATTCGTCGAAACTGCTGTTTGAAGAGCTTTACCGCATAGGATACAATCTTGTGCTGAGTAAAAACGGACCGCTTGTTTACGATGGCGTCAAAGGTGTGCTTGAGACGCACTTGCTTGACTGCGTGCACAAAGGGATTCTGAAGAATATGGAGACGGCCAGCGCATCGTCTACGATTGCCAACAACGAGGCGCTTTTGTCAAGTGTGCGCATGCTTTGGAGCGAACATGTAACAGCCATGCTGATCATCAAGGATATTCTCATGTATGTGGATAAGGTGTATGTCAAGAGCGCACATCTGCCATCAGTGTACGAAATGGGTATGCACGTATTCAGAGACAAGGTGCTCCTTGCGGCCAACGGCAGGCTCAACACAGGAGTGAAACAAGCCATATTGCGCCAGATAGATTATGAGCGACGCGGCAATGAAGTCAACCGCAGCACTCTGCGCAGCATAGCCGATATGTTTATAGAGCTTATGGACGCCACACGGTTACGCCCGTTGTATGAAACCGTTCTGGAGCCCCAGATAATATCAGAGTCTATCGCGTTTTATCGTGGAGTAGCCAGCAGAAGAATATCCGAGCAAGGCGCTCCAGAGTACACCCGGGCAGCACAAAGCGATATTGACGCTGAGATGGATCGTGTCGACGCATACTTGGCGGCCCAAACAAGCAAGCCATTACGCGACGTCTTGCTACATGAGCTGATTACAACACATGATGCTGAGATCCTTGCAGTACCAAACAACGGAATTGTCAGCATGTTTGAGCAGCACGATGTATCTGGCTTGGCCGTGCTGTACCGGCTGTACTGTTCGCTTCCGTCCTCATTCAAGGTCCTGCAAGGCATGACTTGTAGCCACATTGCATCGATTGGCAAGAAGCTGTCGGAATCGTTTGTTGTGCAGTCTGAAAGCGAGCTGCGATCTCAAGAAAATCATGGCAGTGCGGCTCAGACAGTGGCAGCAGCGGCGGCAGCGCGTACAGCAATGGCGTTGCGCTGGATCCAGGAGCTGATATCAACATATGGCGTCTACGATGATTTTACTGTAAAGGCATTTGCAGGAAGCAAAGACATGAGAAACACAATCAATGCCGCCTTTATAGACATTGTCAATGCCAATGACCGCGCGCCCGAGCTGCTTTCCCTGTACATTGACGATGTGATGAAGAGCGGACTCAAAGGAAAGAGCGACCAGGAGATAGAACACATCTTTGAGCGCTGCATCCTCCTGCTTCGCTTTCTCAAAGACAAGGACGCATTTGAGCACTACTACAAGGTTCATCTGGCACGACGGCTGCTACTTGTGCGCAGCTTATCCGAAGATGCTGAGCAGACCCTTATCTCAAAGCTCAAGATTGAGTGCGGGTCACAGTTTACAATTAAGCTTGAGGGCATGTTTAAAGACATCCAAACGTCAGCCGATATGGAGTCACTGTTTAACTCCTCGCCTGCTGGTGCAGGTCTTGGCCTAGATATGCATGTTTCTGTTCTGACACCCACATTCTGGCCCGCAATGGCCTCGTCGGCCTCTGACAGCAGCACTCAAGAAAGTCACTTGCAGCCCTGTCAAACAGCAAACAATGCTTTGATTGACAATGCTATCTCAAGGTTTGCAGACTTCTACACCAACCACCGCTCTGGACGGACGCTTACTTGGCAGTTTAACATGGGGAATGCTGACCTCAAGGTGCGATTTGGCACCCGTACTCATGAGCTCAACGTCACGACGTACCAAATGTTTATTCTCCTTTTGTTTGCCGAGAACGACAGTGCTGTTGAGCTGTCTTCAAAGGAAATCCAAGCGAAGACTGGTATTCCAACCCCTCTTCTGTCACGACTTCTTCAGTCCTTGGCATGTGCGAAGTACAAGGTGCTCACAAAGACGCCCATGTCTCGCAATATTAGTCCAGAAGACAGATTCAGGCTCAACATGGGCTTTAGATCGCCACAATATCGCATCCGCATCCCGATGATCTCCGCAAAGAACACCGTGGAAACCGACAAGGAAAAGGCTGCCACCATGGCTACCATTAGTCAGGAGCGCCAGTACGTCATTGAGGCCGTCGTCGTCCGCATAATGAAAACCCGGAAGCAGATGGCACACGATCAGTTGGTCAATGAAACCATCAACCAGCTTTCTTCTCGCTTTATGCCAACATCCAAGACAATCAAGGTGTCCATCGAGCGTCTTATTGACCGCGAGTACATAATGCGTTGTCCTAACAACCCGAGATTGTACAGCTATCTGGCTTGATGGCACTGTGGGGTCTGCCACAACTGCATGCGCTAAGCTGGATGTTGTGATCCTTTCTATTGTTGCTGACTGTATTTAATTAAATTTGGTATCTGAGCTGCCGCTAAACTAGAGCCAAACCATCCACTAGCCCTTTCGTTAGAAATAAAGGGAGGGGGTTGCAAGAGGCACAACATTATTGAGGGTTGTCTGTTGCTATTCTACTGTCATTTTGATATTAACTCAGGCTAACACATGATGGATTAAAAGGCCGAAGAGACAATGCTTTAAAAAGACTATATGTAGTGCCACGAGCAAAGTAGCAATGGGTAGATACGTGTGTATGGTCAACGCCAAGCCCCCCCCCATATACAGCTGCAAAACCTCCATAGCGCTGTGAAGAAAAGCTAGACAGGTGTCGCAAGGTATGCAAGATGTATGGGCTGGCAGGTGTTTTAAAAGGAGCTATGGAGACACTGACGTCTGGACATTTGCCCTTTTATCCTGCTGCAAAGTACTGCGTGCTCGAGTGGGAGTTTTTATAACAGCCTCTGGAGACTGCAAGTCGAAATATGAGTTAACTACCATTGTGCTGATGTGCGGGTGTAGGCGCAGGCCACATGGCTTGATCGATACAGAAAACACGGTTATCCTATCGTAGACAAAAGATGGACTTTTAGCTCTAATGATGTATCAGTCTGCCAAAGAGCTTTTCTTTGCGCGGTTAATCGATCGGGCATATCGCAGTCCGCATGCATTGCACAGCCTACATGTTAACACAGCAGATACAAAGTCCAGATCACATGCAGAACATGGTATAGACGCATGTACATGTGCATAAAAAGACAAATTGGTGTTAGCACAATAAAACATAAATATGTCAAAACCATTTAGTCCCGCACATTCATGCATCTGGGAAGTAATGAGACATGCGATTACACACAGAAATCGCCACTGGACACCCAGAGATACTCGATACTAGCAGAATCAGTATCAGCAGCAGCAGCAGCAGCATGAATAGAGACATTCGCATCAAACGCCAACAGACGCATCTGGGTTACAAGATACTTACGTTTTGTGGCCAGTGGGCCCTTTCCGCCACTCAGGACTCGAGTCGGTCCCACAGCTTCGGCACGTTTTTTTTTCGGCATCGTTGTGGTGTGCTCCAAGGGACACGGCAATGCTAGGCGATTGCGCTGTTGTTACAAGTGGCGGTTGGTACTGCTGGTCAGCCATCGTGTAGTGAGAGAGGTGTGTGTGTGGTGAAGGAATGGCACGATTCAATGCAATGATTGGGCGCTGCTGGTGGACTTGACCAGCCGACGGTGTCCGCTGCTGTAATGAAGGAGGTTGCAGGTATTGATGAGGATGATGGTGATGTTGGTATTGGTATTGGTTCTGGTGCGATGACTGCTTTTGTTGTTGATGGTGCGGTTGCTGTTGCGGTTGATGTGGTTGTTGCTGCTGTTGTTGCTGTTGTTGATAGTGGTGGTGGTGTTGATTATGTGGCTGCTGTGGCTGCTCCTGTTTTGTTTTTGTCTCTTGCTGTTGCGGCTGCGTGTGTCCTTGTGTCTGAGACAGCCCCTGTTGACTTTGATTCCAACGCCATAAATCTCCCGATTCAGAGGGAGGATACACATTCACTTGCACAGCGCCCGGATTTGCGGAGTGAGGTTTCGACTGAGGTGCTGGCGACAACGAAACAGGGGTGTGCTGGACAATGGCTGCCGACATGGGTGAGATTGCTGGCGTTGGCTGAGACAAGGCCTCGCCCACATTTTTGGTAACGATTGATACACTTGGTCGCACTCCATAGCCGACGACTGAACGCATACGCAAATCTGATGTTCTGCTGCTGCTAGGGCTTGCAGCCGTTGCTGCTAGAGGGCTTCCACGGGTTGTTCCGCCGACTGGCGCCGAGTTTATGGAAGCGACACTCATAGGTGTCTGCTGCTGATGAGGCATAATGGGAAGTGCTGGCGGTCGTCTTTCGCCATTCAAAACCTGTATCGGATATGAGAACCGTCGTTCCTCAAATGATTTCACCGGCGGTAGCGTATATGAAGACTGGCGTCGCAATGGAGCAGATTCGGGCGGCGTGAGTGTTGCAGGAGGGCGAGGAGGCAGACTAGCCGCAACAGATGCCGGCGCGCGGGGAAGAGAGAACACACGTGCCTCGCTCGAGTGAGATGCGCCATGCTGAGTGTAGTGGTAGTGGCTATGGTGAAGATTTCGGCTCTGATTGTTGCTTTGCTGGCCTGGTAGATCCCGGGTTCCCGAGCTGCCTCTGTTACTATGCTGATGCAGACCGGGATTTGTAGCCCGAGCGCTAGAATCAGACAGCATATTGCCGCGCGCAGGTCTATCGTTTGGCGGCGTGCATATGTTGTAGTTTGAAAGAATGTTGCTCTCCTCAGGCTTGACAGCCACACTTGTGTTGCTGGAATATGCAGCACTATCACTACGCGCTTGCTGAGAAACAAACAACAGATTGCCCCAGCGGAAGAAAATGCTCTGCACGTCGGCGGGTGGCTCATAGGCGTTGGATCGTACTTTTAATTCCAGTCTAATAGGATCGGAGTTTGGAATGTTAGGAGATTGAAGCAAATTTTCCGCGTGCGACTCGGACTTCTTGTCGAGACAATTCTCCAGCAACGAGTGTAAGCTTGCGCCATCGCGCGCAGCATCTAATGGTAGCCTGCCGTACATATTTCGATATCCTTCTTCTGGAAACGCGCATATGAGCCTTTTGCTGTCAACTGAATAGACCTGCACATGTCGCGAGGCAATGCTGCTGCTGTTGCTGCTGGCTGCATTAAACGTGGGCCTACCACCGGAGCCAACACCAACACTGGAACTACTTGTAAGGCCTGCCTCTGGGGCAAAGCGTTGAGCTCCAGAGCGATAGCCCGCTGCTCCTGCTCCTTCGGAACCGTAGCCGTACACAGAATCAATAGTATCCAGTTTATGTATCTGCGATAGCAGATGCTGAATTCGCTTCGTATCAGTTACGTCAAGCGCACTAGAGGCGCAGTCGCAACAATCTGGTCCGGGTTTAGACGATGACAATGGCGACGCTGTAGACTGCGCTGGCAAGCATGTGGCTGTAGCGTGTCTTTGTGTAGATGAGCGCTCCTCTAACGACGGATTCTCGTAGTGGCAAACCATGATAGAGAGTTTTGCAGAAACAAGATAAATCCCAATGTTGGCAATCAGATACTCATTGTCCCCATCGGCTTCTTTGAACTGCAATGTGGTGTTTTTGCAACCGGCATTGCCGCTGCTTTCATCGTCAGCAGCAAGCCCACCGCGGCTGCTGGAATTTCCCAACACATCACCACGAGCGGGCAATTGCTGATGCAATGACGAGCGTATGCCAACCGAATCCTCGAGTATCGTTCGCAGTCGCTTTGGCATGGGTTGCAAAAAAGACCCACATGTGGATGACTGTGTCTGCATACCAGGGTTGTTGCGCAGTTTTGCAATGTCTGGTATTATTGGGAGCGAGAGCTTGCGTTCAAACGCCTCATGCACATGCTGCGCTGGGTGGTACGCATGATGCAAGATGTGGCCTTCGGAGGCGCGGCGATATGCTTGATGAAAGCTGGCTTTACCCAGGTCAAACCGTCTCAACCGACACCTACACTGATGTACTTTGTTTTGCATTTTGTTAGCCACAGCGAGAATTCCAAACCTGTTTGTTATAGCGCGCAAACGATTATGCCTGGCATATAGCACATTGTAGCTAAGGGACAATAAACGGTTGTACATTTATGTGGTGGCAAAGGGAGGAGGCGGACCGAAAAAAAGTGGGAACAGGAAAAAGGCTAGACTAACAAGCATCCTGGAGATAAAAAATTTCTAGTACAATGGTTTCAGGCCCATCAGAATGCCACTGAAGACCGTGCTATTCTTGAAACAACCAAACGACTGAATGCAGGCCAACAAAACAGTACACAAAAGAAAGGATTTAACAACAAATGAACAACATTTTGCAATGAATACATGCTTATGCTGGTTCTGACGAAAAATAGGGAGGTGGCAAAAGAAGGTGGCAATTATTGCGACCTGTGATTAGCAAAGGCGCAAAAGGCAACTATCAAAACACCGAAACACTGCGACATGTGCTGCAACTAATCCAACCCGCCAACATAAAAACAATTGTAGCATGAAAAGATACTCCTCATGAACAAAACCCACATCTTCATGGGCTCTGTCTTCAACGGCCGCACTCCTTCCCCTTGCAAGCAGACAATAGACCTCAAGACAACCTCCAAAGAAATCCAAGCAAAAGAGCAACAGGAACGAGGCGTTGCAACACAAGCGAATGCGCAAGAAAAAAAGGACAAGCACAAACACAAGCACTAGAAAGGCAGGCCAAAAAAGTAGAACAAGGGCACAAAAAGTCAAACAAGGGGAGATTGAATATAAGAGGGCGAGGCGCGAGATGAATGGTTTTCTCAGGATACAAGATGTGCTTTAAATCGCACATGCATTCTTTCGGATCTTATGCACCAGTGGCTAACTGAAAACAAAAAACCCGTCTTGTGGCAAAGCTATTGAATGTGTGTTTACCTGATTCCGGAGCCCCATAGGGGCTTTGAGATAAATGTGTCAACAAGATCCCTGCGAGCTCTGTTTGCCTCTTCCGGGTGAATGTAGTCGAAAAGCGATTGATTTAGCATTGTCGACGCCATTTCGTTTCCCAGGAATCCGTTCAAAGATGCTGATACAAACACAAAGTTCAGATTCTCGCTGTGAAGCACGCCCCAGAAGCATGGGTGATGGTCTCGCTGCTGTTTCTGTTGATACTGTTGCTGTTGCCGTTGCGGCTGCCGTTGCTGCTGCTGCTCGTTCGAGTATGGTGGTTGTGTTCTATCTGCTTCCACATCGTGATCCCCTACTGCCAGTTCTGCAGACCGTTTTCTCTCATTAACAGTCATCGCCATTTAATTTGGCGAAACAGGAATGCAACAAGCACGCGCAGGCTGTATAGCGGCTGGATGCTGGGCTGTGTTATGATGGAATAACAGCTGTGTTCGAGTAGGTCTGTTGAGATTGCAAACAGAACCAAAAAGAGACCACAGCGACAGCGACAAGAAAAGAAAAAAGAAGGAGAATTGAAAAGTGAAAGGTGAAATGTATAAATGAAGTAAAAGGAGGAAAAAGGAACAAAGGAGGCAAAAACGAAGCAACAAGAGAGAAGAGATAAAAAGGCGAAATATTAACAGTAACAGGGCGCTTTTTTCTTCCTTTTATTCTTTGGCTGCTGCGTGTCAAGCAGGGAAGGAGGGAGAAATGGTGGCCGACTCTACGTTTCTGGGTTTTCTTACACCACCCTCTCCGTACTTTGGGGCTCAGTCAGTGCCGAATTGCGTAGAGTACCAAAAAACGAAAAATAGAAATAAAAAAGTTAAAATGAGAATAGAGTGCGTTGGCTAAATTGGGGAATGCAGAAAAAAGAGAGCCAGATTCTTGTTTTAATCAAAAAGAAAGAGAACCTAAAGTAAGCAACTATTTTTTATCAAACGCACTCTGCTTTTGACACTTTTGACAAAGAAAAAAGAAAAGTAGAAAACAAGAAAAAACAGACAGGACAACAGCAAAAGGTATGTTTTTGCTCTGGTTGTTTTGGTCTTTTTTAAGAAAACGAGGTTAGTGTAGAGTATTGGGCGTTTGTAATAAAAGTCCTCCTCTATCAGAAAAAGAGAAAAATGACCAAAAATGCAAAAAGCAACAAAAAAGAAAGGGTGGCAAAATAGGAAAGTAAAATAGAAACGAGAACAGCAGCAGAAACGAAGCTTTTCCTGGTGGTGCTCGCTTGCAAGCTGATTGAGGGATGGGAATTTCAGGTTCCGACTGGAAGCAGCAATCGACCGAAAAAAAGGGCACTGGCATCGAGAAATAAAAATGGAAAATGTGGTTGGAATTGGAGCGAAGCAGTTGAGGCGGAGTTAAATCTGCAATTTTCTTGTCCAGGGTGGCACAGCACAGATCATGCGCATGGAAGAAAACGATGCTTGCAGCACAAGCCCTGGGATGTCATTGCGCACGCACGTGACGCAGATTACGGATGGCAGAACTAGAACGCATCAGAAGCGGGAGCAGGCTTTGCGGCCACGAGTCAAAGAACCGCCCGGTAGCGGCGGGCACAGCACTAGGGTTTGGTGCTACAAGGTCGGGGCGTGGGTGCGGACACATGTAAAGATCACTTACAGAATGTATTTCTACCATTAAAATGGAACCTCCCAAGAAATAGCAGATAAAAAACAACGAATGGATGCAGCCAAGACACATGAAGGATGCAGGCATGCGAAGAAATGAGCTTGTGCATTTGCGCATGCGACATGCGCATAAGTAAGGTGGTTTATTTACCACAGTTGTATAAAAGAAAATAAAACAGACGCTGTCAAGATTACATTGAAAACGCAATAAAGATGCTAGCCGGGACCAGCCATAACAAAAGGCAAAATCTGATCCATATTTGGAAAATGCTGCAATGGTGCACAGATGCAGATGAATATGTAGATGTGGAATGGTAGTGGTGGTGGCAGAAGTGTGGTGATGTGGGCATGTAAACGCTCGTATGAGATATGTGCAGGTTATTCAATGTAGAGAGTGGGGGGAGATAGGGACACTTCAGTATCCGTTCCCACATCATTTCGCAGCAAATAAAAAGGCAGCGCAATGGCCAGCTCAGGCCAGCCAGTGGTTGTTGTGGTCTGCCGGGTACGGAAGCGCTACAGAATGGCCCCAGTTGCGTGTCTGGCGAAGCGTAGAGTACAGCGAGTTTGCGTATATCGAAATGAGCTTCTGTGCGCGCTCAACTGAAGCCTCGTGCTGCCGATGAGTGAGATCAAGCCTCGGAGCGTCCAGACAAGCAGCCATGCGCTTGGACGCAGTTGCACGAATGCGCTTGAACAGGATGTCGGTCTTCTCGGCCTCGGACATCTTGCGCGGAGGCGGCATATGGCGGTTCAAAACAACCCATCTATCGGAGCGGCCAAGGTCAAGTGTAACCAGACGCTGGCGCATCTCCACCAGATCAGCCGATACCGTGCGCAGCGGATTCCCTGCAAAAACAACATGTTCCAGACATCCCAGGCGTGCCAGCCAGCCGGGCACAGCAGTGACCCAGTTGTGCGACATGTTGAGCTTCCGCAGACCTCGACACCGCATAATAGACTTTGGGATCTTGGAAAGCCCAATGTTGACCAGCGACAGCTCGCTCAGACCGCGCGCACGCTCAATGCATGCACCAAGCTGGAGACTAAAACACGCGATTCGCAGCCCCGTCCAGCTACCGCGGTCCTCGCCCGAGCTGTACAGCACCAGTCGTCCGAGTGTCTCGATACGAAGGCGCATTTCAATGCTCTCGGGAACTCGGGGAATGACCTTCAAGTCTATGAACATCTGCATTTCCGGAGTTATAACTGCAATGGCCACCATCGTTTCAGCAACAGCACCATTGCATGCTGCAGTGGCCATAATGTTGCCAACAGTAGAATCGGCAGTAGCGGTTCCAGCAATGGTGCTAACAGCTCCGCGTGCTCCCATTTTCGCAGCCAATCGCTTCAAGGACTTTTGTGAGTCATTCCTTATTGCGGCCTCGCTACTGCGTTCATCGAGCCCAGACAGCAGCGTTTCTGACGACTTGGAGCCCCGAAACAGCGCAGCGTCAGTAACAATCTCGGCTACCTTTCCATTCTTGGGCGGCATATGGAAAAGAGTCTTTGGAAGGACCCTGCGTTTGCGCACGCGGCGGCGGGGGTGCGAATTCTGCGACTGCTCCTCATTGTCGCTGCTCGAGGCATTCATCAGCTGCCAGTCCTGTTGCTGCGTCAGTGTCGATCCGTCGTAATCCAAGTAATCAGGAATGTGTGGCGAGGTTTCTGAGTCGTCGTCGATGAATAGGCCTCTGTCAGACCCGCGCTCGCCTTCGGGAACAACGCTGGTTCTAGCACGCGGACGCCCGCCTGTAGAGTTGGCAAGCAGGCTCAGCGTCATTGGTTGTCCAGACTCTCCATTCAGCGGACTGCTTGGGTCCATGAACGATGTCACATCGTATCTGCGCCGCGGATAGCCGCTGTGCGAAACTCGCTCAATGTTGTCGGCGCTGTGCGTGACAAAACTACCTCTTGCGCGTGTCCGTCTGCGAGGTGATCCCTGCGCCGAACCATTGTCTCTGCCCACCTCAAAGTTAAAGTTTGCACTGCTGCTGGAAGGGAATCCACTGGCCTCCAGCTGCTGCTCTAGCTCCTCGTCGTTGTACTCGTCGGCCTCTCCATCAGAAACCAACGGCGACTCATCAGGCGGCCAAAATGTCTCGGATGCTGCGCTTTTGATCTGAAAGTCAAACGGCTGCACATTGTTACGCGGCGATGTGTACCCAAGCGACATCTCCGATGTATCAGACAGATTGCGTGTATGGTTGCCCGAACGAGCCGACTCTGCTAGCAGCGTAATGTCGGATGTTGCCGACAGCCCCCAGTGTACCGATGACGCAGCAGAATTGGCGCGCGAACGACGTGTGCGGTGTGCAGATGAGCGGCGCCTGCGTTCCGACGCCTTGACTGCTGTTGTGTTTAAACGGTCAACAGTGTATGGACTCAAGGCATCAAACTGCCCGAGATGCGGCATGCGTCGGCTGTCTTCTAGCGATGAAAACGAGTACTCGGGCGATCTGTGTGGAGAAGCCATCGTTGCCTTTGTGCCTTTGGGTGCTGGTGAAAGCACATACGCGTTTCGTGGTGGTGTTGGTATGGCGCCAACGCTGCTCTGGATAGAGCTCTGTGCCAGCTGCAAACTATTCTGCGAATATGCGGTTGTGTTGCTGTGTAGAGACGATGGCGCCTTCTTGCGTATCTGCGCCTGACTGCCAAGGAACGAGCTCTGTGTAGATGGTGCAATCTGTCCTAGCGGAAGCGACGCCTCTGACGAGGAGGTGGACAGCGATGGTGTAGCAATGCGAACAAGAGAGTCAGTAGATTCCACATATGTATGTCCCCGCAGGAGCAGATGCTCCGTGGATCTGGATACGTGGGTCTGTGCGCGTGTTCGCAGTGGAACGTTACTGTTGCTGCCCAAAGGCTTGTGCAAACGAGGAGTGACGCCTCGGTTGCTGGTCCCAAGTGCTGGGTAATGTGCACTATCTGAGCCGCTCCCAAAGCCACTGCGTGAGCCATTCACCGCGGAAGACGACGCTACTGCCAGCGACGATGCGCCAATGCCCGATCCTGAAGCAGATGCAGTGGCCATTGCAACAGCGGCAGCTGCCACTGCGCTGCTGCTGGCATCGCTGGAGCTGACGCCGCTGATGACCGAGTTACTGACAAGCGCTGCTGGTGGGCACATATCCGAAGTAACAACAACAAACTCATCGGTTGCGGGTTGCTGGGTAGTGGTTTGCTGAAATAGAGAAGGCTCGCCAACAGCTGGCGGAAATGACATTGTTTTGCTGGCTGGTCCCGAGCGGAGGCGTCTGAATGGTCCAGCAGAATTGTGAAGAACAGAGGCGGCGATTTCCCGCTTTGTTCGCCGCGACGCAGCGGCGCCTGGCAAAGCAGATGCGCCCAAGACAGCCCCAGTCATCGACAATGACATGGGCGATGTGGAGGATGCCGGAGACGACGGGCCAACAGAAAGCTGCGACGAAAGCTGCGGCGATGAGCCTAGAAACCGCTGCAAGCCCTCGTCGGTAAACAGAGGCGACATTTCGCCAGGGTAATCGATGCCCATGTCGCCCCAGGAAGCTTCTTGGGCTTCTTGGGCTTCTTGGGTCTCCTGGACTTCCTGGGCTTCAAATGGACCCATTGGCGGTGAGGCGCTTTCACCACCATTGCTGTTGCGTTTGCTGTGTATCTTTGTGCGGAAGAGAGACCCAATTCCAGCGGCCCTTGAGTTGACGCGTGGCCGCTTGAAATTGCTGGGCGAGCTCTGCAACGCCAATGATGACCCGTTGATTCCCGATGTGGAGGGGCGGGTGAGCATAGGCAGGCTTACCAGAGACGGCGACTGTTGGTATGGCACGGATGACATGGACCTCGAAGTCTCTGGCTTAACTGTCCGCTGCATCGTTGAGAATGTATGGCGGAAGCTTTAACGCGGTGTGGTACGGCGTTTCTATACAGTGCCGCGTCTGATGCTGGAGAGTGTGGCGAAGAGAGATTAAAAAAGAAGCGATGATCCACTCTGGGTGTGGATAATAGACTGGAGCAGAATAGAATGTGTTTTGTGACAATGTGCAATAATAAACAAAGCAGCCGCCGCCGAGAAATAAAGGAAGAGGGGAGAGAGGGGAGAGAGTTTGTTTTTTACTTTAAACAGCTGAGGTTGTTGTTGGCCCTGTGGAGCACAGAACGCACAAGACAGTCCAGTGTGTGCGTGTGGGCTGGTGGCAATGGAAGAGGGGAGATAGGGGGATGTTGAAAAAAAGACAAGCCCACTGTTTGTTTACGTTTACACTGTTTGTGCGCACAGGGTCGATGAGCGGTGAACTAGAGACAGATTTTTCTATTGCTTGCGCCTAGCTGCTTCTTTGAATGCTGGGTTGCCGCTGCTGCCGGCTGGTGTTTGCTGTAATAAATGCAAATTAGCAGTAGCGTGGTTGACAGGGGCGGAGAGCTGTATAGTGGACCGCCCAAGACATAAAAGAGTGCAAATGAGAAGCACAGCTGTTCGCAAAGTAGAATGTTTAGAGGAAATTACAGAAAGCTGGCACAAAAAATAAATACCGAATGCAAAGTATTAAAAAGACAAAAAGAAGGTTTGGAGTGCCTGAGCAAGTTGCACCGCAAGTGAAGAAAAAAAGCAAAAGAGCTAGAAAGACACGCAGCAGAAAGAAGCGGACCGGTTAAGAAACAGAGAGTTGTGGAAAGCGACAGATAAACCAATATTAGGCAGATGGGGGGCCGGCGTATCTAATAATTCTCGCTTTTCTCGCCTGGTGGAAAGAAGAAAGAAACCTTAAAGGATAGCTAGAGAAAAGAAATAGAGTGATAAGGTGTGCAAGCGGCGGCGGTGCAGGCAACCGGGAAGCAGAATGGGAATAGACAAGACACGAACCCAGCCGAACGGGGGGAGGGGGAGAAGAGAAGAAGCGAGCAGGAGTTGAATGGGCGAGTGTGGAGCAAGAGAGTGTAAGTGCTTCCTCATCCATGCAAGGGCTTGAATGTTAAGTGTATAGTGCTGGGCTTTTGGAATGGAAAAAGAACAACAACAACAACAACAACAACAACGCAATAGCTTTGTCTGTGCAGCAACAGCAGCTATTGCTGCTTCAGACATGGTTGCCGCTGACAAGTCTTTTTTTTTCCTGACAAGGCCTACCAAAAAACAGGAGGCGATGGCCGCTGAAGCTCCAGCGCGCTCACAAAAGCCAAGAAAAAAACCCGAGCACACTCAGCTGCCAGCCGTGACGCATTCAGCAAACGGCTGTGACGCTTGCAGCTGCGCGCTTGGGCTGGTGGAGCTGGCGTTTGAGGCCAGCATGACGATGATTTGAGGGTTTTGGGCGCAGACACCGCAAATCAAGCGACAATCGCTGGCACTACACGTCCCACGCCTGCACCCGGTTTCAAAGCCCGCTGAACCGTGCATGCGCTCGCTGATTGGCCTGCGTGGTTTGGGAGCCAACAGCAGCAGCAGCAACGAAAAAGATGCTGGAAGCCGTGCCTTTTTGGGGGAGGGAGCGCGAGCAGGAAGACAAAGCGTCTTTTCAAAGAAGCGCGCAGTGAAGCAGTAAGGGGGGAGTTTCTTGCTTGCAAGCTGGGCTGCAAGAGCCACAAAGAGAAAAAGGACCACACAACAGCAAGGTGGGCAAACGGTCTGGGACAAAGAAACCACAGCGAACCAAGCATCCGAATGGCCGGACGCGAGGAGACACGCGCGCTGCATTCAAGAAGAGGGCCAGTGAGAGAAAGCTGCTTTGCCGCTATAAAATAAAGCAACCAACGAGAAAGGAAAAGTGAGAAACAATGAAAGAAACAATAACAAAGCCAGAGGTCGGTCTGGACCGCAGGCTGCGCATCCGCCATATCCCATCATCGTGCGGCGCCGTCAGTCAAAGTGGTCCTGCGATATAACGAGGTCGCTCAGCGATGCGTCGCCTTCGATGCGCAGATTGCGCTCGTTCGCAAGATGCAGCAAGCAGATAAAACAGTACGAAATAGATAGCTCTTCCAGCTTTTCGCGCGGGTACACCTGCTTGAGATTGCCGACAACACCACTGAAGGTCTGCTTGCCGTCCAGCAGCACATCGTCGGCGCCAGACACCTCCATGTCGCCAGGCACAGCCGACGCGCGCCGGTTGCCGCTTGCCATCTCGCGCCAGATGTTGTCCTTGAGCTTCTTGACGTTGACACGCTTGGCGCGGCGCGCGTGGCTGATGTATAGCGGCTTGACCAGCTTCAGAAGCGGCATGGATGACTTGCCATCGTTGGCATTGCCATCCTCGGCCGCCGACATCCGCAGCACATCGTCATCAAAGTCATCGGCTGCGTCGAATCCGATCTGGTCGCCGCCGTCAAGCTGCGCGTCGTCGCCAAACATATTGCCTGCGCCGTCGCCCTCGACATCAAAGCCGCCGTAGTCGCCGACACCGCCAGCGTCGGCGGCGGATGCGCCGCTCGTGCTAGCTCCAGAGCTCCCAGACCCGCTTGCCGGATGGAGTGAGTAAGCATTTGCCCTGTTTACGCGACGTGGATTGAACTTGAGCCGCGGCTTGAACAGCAGGTTGAACAGATTCTTGGACGAAAAGTGCACATCTTCGGGCAGCGTGTGGTCCTGGCTCAGCATCGCCTTCTTGCTCATCGCAAGCACAGAAGCACGCTGTGGCCGCGCAAACAGCGTTTCTGCGCTGACATCCACGCCGTCCATAAAGTCCGTGTAGTACGCCTGCTTCTCGACACGCTTGCGCTTGGCATCGCCCTCTTCGCCATTGGCAGCCGCATCGTCACCGCCAAGCCGCTGGCTCATCTGCTTCTGCATCGCTGCGCGCGATATCGGCAGCCGCCAGTGCTCGGGGCCTGCCCATCCCTTTGCCAGCTTCACGTCAAAGTACGAAAGCAGGTTATCTTCATCTTCGGCAATGGCCAGCTGGTGCGCAACAGGCCCGCTTGTCGCGCCCTCTCCCGGCTCGGCTGTCTCTTCGGCTTCCACCGCTTGCAGCTCGGAAACCGACTCCAGCGGGACTGGTCCGGCATCTGTCTCGTCAAAGTTGAGAAAGTGACCCATATCGTCGCCAGCGTTGTCAGCATTGTCGTCTGCGTCGCCAAAGTCGCCAAAGCTGCCGCCATCCTCGTTGAAACCCCCGGCATCGGCGTCAACAGCCATAGCATCGGCCCCGTCATCTCTAAAGCTCTCCTTGAGCAGTGAAAAGTCGAGCGATGTGTCGCGTGTAAACTCAAAGTCTGCAAGTGATGGACAGATAAGTGCGTCGTCCAGATGCTGCACAATCGTGCCAAACATCTCGCTGATGCTGGAAACATCGATCAACGACGGCTTGTGCTTCTTTGCAATGCTGGAAGGTCCTCCACTTGCCTCTGCGCTGTCGTCACATTCGGCTTCGGCGTCGGCTTCAGTGTCCTGGTACCCTCCGGCATCGTCGCTGTCGACAAGTGCCTTGGAGTTGCTTGCGTCAAAAACAATTCTGCCGTCCGAGTCGAAGCTGAGGTGGTTGAGCAGCAGTCCACGAGCCCCACCCTCGTCAAAGTCCGCCGATGTCTTCTTGAACAGCGGATCAACCGAAAACTCTAGATCGAGCTTTTTCACGCTGATGCTCGCAAAGTCCTTGGCCAATGTGCTTGCCAAGCGGGCAGTGCGCCGCGACTTTTGCCGCTCCGCCCCGTCATCCGCATCATCGACGTCGTCATCGCCTCTACGGGCCCCGCGCTTGCCCGGCGCCTCCGCAAGCCCGCTCAAAAGCCTGCCGGTCTCGGACGCCACAGAGTCCACGCGAGACGAGTAGATCTTGACGCATCCGTCCAGTGTACATGACGCCTTCTGGAAGTTGATCGAGTCGCCATCCCGGAGAAGACTCATGTCGTAAAAATAGTCGATTAGCGCAAAGTCCCACGTGTTGTTTGCGTTGATCTTGTTGTCTGCCGCTATCTTCATCCACTCTTCGTAGCGCTGATTCAGCTCCTCGGGCGTCAGGCGAGGCAGCTGCACCGCAAACGGCGCTGACGACTGCATCTGCGGACTTGGACTGAACAGGGGCGCCTTTGTAGGCGGACGGTGGGGCGTTACAAGATTGGACCGCCGCCGCTCAATCGCAGACTTGCGACGCCGCCGCCGCTCCGCCGCATCGTCGTTGAGCCGGGGCGTTTGTGGTGTCCCTGCGCTGCGAGGGCTTGCTAGCTCGACGCTGCCGCCGGTCTGGTGCTTTGGCGTGAACATCGTCAGGAGGGGAGATATGCCGCTTTTGTTATCCCGGGTATAATCGCTTCAAGATTCGCAACAAGGACAATGCCGCAATCGCTGAATGGAAGATTTGAGAAGGCGATTATTGGTGTCTAATGGCCAGAGGGCACGGTTTTGCGTAGAGAGCGAGCAGTCGGAAGATAAGAGAGTAGAGCATAAAGATGAGATAGAAGAGGAAGAAAAGAGGAAAAGGGAAAGAAACACCTGTTGCGTGTGGGGAAAACTATGAATGCCTTTTGGAATACACTGCAAAACAATGGCACAACTAATTGCCATGGAACCCGCGGGATCAGCAATCGTTTGCTGCCTCCGTAGAATCAGAGTCAAGTGATTGGGCGAAAGGCCCTATCGTAAACACAGCAACGTTGTCCAGCCAAAAAAACAATTTAATCTCTTTCCTTGCCTCCAGCCCACCACAATTAAATTAGATTAGCGGAGGCTGACCAATGGGCATGCGCCATATATCCGTGTATTCATCAAGTGAAGACAAGTGAACAAAAAACAATGCACTGCGTGGTTGAGCCATTCATTCCAGAGCTTACTTTCAAATCGTGCGAGGCACAATCGAGCTCTCTTTGCTTATTCCTTTTCCATCCCAGCATTTTTTGTTTTCTGCGTTAAGGCCTGTCTACACTTGTCACTCGCTCATCTGCGCTATTTCAAATCGCTTCCTCAAAAAGGCAGCCCAAGTTTATTTGTCCTAGTAGTGGGCTGGTAGCTATTTTGCTTACTCTAGCTCCTCCTATTTTACATTTATTAGAAATCAAGAAGCGCCTGATTGATTATGAACAATCTACCGCCGACTCATTACCAGCAACAGCAGCAGCAGCAGCAATATCCACAGGGCATGCAGCGGCCGGCTCCGCCGGCTCCGCCGCAGAATCCGACGCCCGGAATGCAGCAGCATCCTCAGTACCAGATGCAACAAGGCAACCAAAGACCAATGATGCCACCGCCACCACCGCCTCTGTCTGGGCCTCCGCCTCCTGCACAAAACTGGCGGCCGCCTACAAACGGGATGACGCATTCTGGCTTACCTCCACAGCAACAAAGCGGCCAGGCTCCTCCATACAGACCAATTCCTCAGCAGCAGCAGCAACCACAACAACCACAGCCGATGCATCCCTCTCAACAGCCAGGGCTTTCTGCACCACCGATTCAGCAAAACATGGCAGTTCTTTCCCAGCAGATGGGCGGCATGAGCATAGGCCAGCCACCGTTGCAGTCTGGTGTCCACTCGCCCCCATTGGCATCGCAAAGCCAGACACATCGCACAAGGCGCGTGTATCCCACAGCTGATCCCGCGGGCCCAAGTTCACAGCCTGGCGCTTCAGGATATCCCTCGGCACCAAATGCACAGACGCCTGGCTATCCTGGGATGCAGGCAGGCGGATACCCGGCACCAGCAGGTGCTCCGATCTCAGGACCGCAGACGTTTGTTCCGGGCGGCCAGGTGCCGGCGCCCATACCGTCAGCTGGATCGCCTTACGCTCGCAGCCCCGGTGGCGCGTCTATGGCTGCTGGAGCTGGCGGAGTTTCTGCTACGGGAATGCCAAGACAGCCCATGGCGCAGGCAGGACAATACGAGCCGCAGAAGCCGCGAATTGATCCGAACCACATGCCATCGCCTAATGCGGTGCATGCGCATGATCAAGAAACACATGCGTCGCAGCCATACTCGACAGCGCTTAAGACCAATGTCCCGCTTGCGTGCACAAAGTTCACGGCGATTGACGAAGGCAACAGCAACCCGCGCTCGGTCCGTCTCACCATGTACAATATCCCGCACACAGAGGAGCTCCTTAAGGCGTCGCATCTGCCGCTTGGCATGGTTGTGCAGCCCTTAGCTGACTTGGATCCGGCGGAAGAGCCTGTGAAGCTTATTGATTTTGGCGAAGAAGGACCCATTCGATGCCTGCGATGCAAGACATACATCAACCCACACATGTCGTTTATCAATGGCGGGAAGAACTTTGTTTGCAACATGTGCAGCCATGAGAACCCCGTTGCCGACGACTACTTTTGCAATCTAGACATGGTTGGCAGGCGGCTTGACCGCGAGGTGCGTCCCGAGTTGTCCAAGGGCACAGTTGAGTTTGTGGCAACCAAGGACTTTATCACGAGGGAGCCAGCGCCGACGTCCTTTGTGTTTGCTATCGACGTTACGTGGGGTGCCGTGCAAAGCGGGCTGGTAGCGCAGGCAGCGGCAGCTATCAAGGATGCGATCTATGGCGGCATGGGACTGCCTCCAGGCACAAAGGTCGGCATCATCACCTTCGACCGCAGCGCACACTTTTACAGCCTGCTGCCGTCTCTCGAGCAGGCGCAGATGATGGTCGTTCCTGATATCCAGGATGTGTTTGTGCCCATCAATGACGGTTTTGTTGTGGATCCCTACGAGTCGCAAAGCGTAATTGAGGGGCTTCTTGACGCAATGCCCTCCATGTTTGCAAAGAACCGCACTGCCGAGCCCGTCCTCGGTGCTGTTGTCCAGGCAACCCACGATGCTCTGCGTAGCCGCGGTGGCAAGCTGTTTGTCTTCCAGTCAGCGTTGCCGACATTTGGGCCGGGCAGCCTGAAGCAGCGCGATGATCCCAAGCTCCACAACACTGACAAGGAGCGCACGCTGTTTGAGCCCCAGGACTCCTTCTACCATGACTGGGCCGTCAAGCTTGTCGAGGAAGGCATCTGCTGCAGCGTGTATATGTTTCCTTCTACATACATGGACGCTGCCACCCTCAGCCAGCTCTCCACCGTTACGGGCGGCGAGCTGCACATGTATCCCAGATTCGACGGTTCGCGCGACGGCAAGCGCTTTGCAGCGGATCTGCGTGCTGACGCTCAGCGCACGTATGGCGGCAGCGGAGTTCTGCGCATCCGCACATCGGATGGACTTCGTGTTGAGGAGCACTATGGCAACATGTACATGCGCAACCATGTCGATGTAGAGCTGGCGGGTATTACCAGCGACAGTGCGATTGGGGCGGTGTTTCAGTACGATGGCAAACTTGACGAGAAGCAAGACGTCTACTTCCAGATCGCGCTGCTGTACACCACGTCGGACGGCCAGCGTCGCATCCGTGTGCACAATCTGGCGATTCCATGCACCACGCTAATTGGGAACATGTTCCGCCATTCCGAAGTTGACACCAGCATGAATCTGATATCCAAGATGGCCATTGCCGAGGCCTACACTGCGCCCTTGAAGGGTGTGCGTGAGAAGCTGATCGATCGATGCGTTCAGATCCTTACCGCTTACCGCCGCAACTGTGCCTCGGGAAGCTCGCCCGGCCAGCTTATTCTGCCAGAGCAATACAAGCTGTCGCCGCTCTACACGCTGGCGCTACTCAAGAGCCCTGCCATCCGCGGCGGTGCCGACGTCCCAGTTGACCAAAGGATATATCACATGTGTCTTCTACGCCAGTATTCTGTTCGCCAGTCAATGGACTACTTCTATCCACGGATTGTTCCACTACACACTCTGCCCGATAGCGAAACGTCGGCAGATGACCAAGTTGACGCGATAGAGCTGCCTGCGTTTGTTCGTGCGTCATACACGATGCTTGACCCGGCTGGTGCTTACCTACTTTCTAGCTGCGGAGAGCTGACCCTGTGGGTTGGAAGACAAGCTCCATCAGCGTTTCTGCAGGAGGCGTTTGGGGTTTCATCGATTGATCAGATTGATGTGTCAACCATGTCGCTGCCAGGTCTTGACACAAAGCTTAATCGAAAGATCCATGCGCTTGCCAAGCAACTTGTGCCAACGCGTGCCGACTTTGTGAGCACACACATTGTCCGTCAAGGAATGGACCAGGCAGAGAGCATGTTTGCATCCAAGCTTGTGGAAGACCGAAACAATGACAACATGACGTATGTGGACTTTGTCTGCGCAGTCCACAGGCAGATCCAGGTCGAAGTGCGTCCAAAGGGCCCTGTTGAACCTAAATGGTCTTATAATTAAAGACCGTGGCGGCGATTCGTTTCTTTTTGACTGGAAACCGCCACTGCTTAAACGCTTTTTTTGGTTCTTTTGAGCCACTTGTGCTCTATTGAACTTTTTTTGGTTTATTTTTTATTTGCTCATGTTCTATTTGCTAACATGCATATATTTGCTATCACTTTTTTCTACCAATGTTAGTGAATTAGCATGTTTTTGGATCTCTGGTGTTGCTGGTGTGGAGCATGCAATGTGTAATCTGCTGTTACTTTTTAACGCCTCTTTTACTCTTTGTGAGCTGGTATTGCATTCTACCGTCCTTGCACACGCCACGTTGCCTTTTCATATTCCTGCCTCGCAGATTAACAAGATTCTCTTTGAATAGATGTTTCACTGAACGCCTATCTTTCATCTCATGCTCTATATTCTTTTTAGATTCCTCGAATAGCCAGAATAATAACATTTACTTCAAAACAATTTAATGGAGTCCTTTGCCACCCGCTCTATCAGCACATTGCTGTTGGCCATCCAAGTTGTGCTTGGCCTGATAGCGGTTTCGGCCGAAGGAAAGACAGAGCAGAATGTATTAACCCCGTTGGATATTGAATTATTCCACTCCTTGCATCGACCAAGTCCGCCAGTGGTTTCGCCCAACGAGACACTAGCTCTATACATTACCAGCTACTACGAACCCAGCTCAAACCAGCAGTTCAGCTACCTTACACTTTTAGACATTGCCACAGAAAAGTCAACACAATTGACACCATTGTCTGATGAGGCCCATGTTTCCAATCCACTATGGCTAAGCGATACAAAGGCAGGATACATTAGCAACGGAATGCTGTATGAACATGACCTAGCTCCGCTTACTAAAGGCACATTGGTTCTTAACACTACAGCTGGCATTGACAGTGCGTTGTACCGGATTGAAGCCAAAAAGCTGTTTTTTACTGCCGATGTCTATTCCGACGGTCGGACAGACAAAGTAGAACAGCATGTTCGCAAGGATAAAAATCGTGCCGACTCTGGAATGGCATTTGATAATCTTTGGGCACGCCATTGGAACAGCTGGATGACACAGTTAAAGTCAAACATTTTTGTTCTTGACTTTGACTCAGAAAGCAGCACTACAATAAGTAAAAGTACAAACAATACTGCATTAAACGTCATGAATAGCCTGCCAGTCTTTAAGGATTCGCTGCTTCGGTGGGATGTTGAAAGATACACTGTGTCCAGTGATGGAAGTCATATAGCATTTGTTGTACGCAAACCATCGCTCAGCATGGCGTGGTCTACAGATGTAGACCTGTATATTGTTCCGTCAGATGCGCACACCGCCCCAAAACTGCTTACTGCTGATATCAACGGCGCTGCAAGCAGTCCGGCTTTCTCTGTAGACGGCAGTGCGCTGGCTTGGCTTCAGATGGAGACTCCCGGTTACGAATCCGACATTCGTCGAATATACGTTTCTAATATAACAACCAATACATTGGTGACCATTGCTCGCAATTGGACCCTTTCTCCACACGGCCTTGTTTGGTCTTCGGATGGAAAAAGATTATTTGCACTGGTTTCCGACCGTGGCGACAATAAGGTGTTCTCAATTGATATTGAGTCTGACCAAATTGACGAGATCACTGGGCATGGCCATATTGCCAGTATTTCACGTCTTGGCAACGATAAACTGATTGCCACATATTCAAATAATACTGAATGTGCAAACATATACACTGTAAATCTTACTAATCCGAAGTCATCGATGCTTAGACTTACGGACATTAACGGAGACAAACTCCAGAGCACATACCTTGGAGCATCAGAAGACTTTTGGTTTAAAGGTGCATTGAACGAGTCGGTTCATGGTTGGATTGTACGTCCTTACAATTTTGATCCTTTGCAAACATACCCAATGGCACTTTTAATCCATGGCGGACCACAGCAAGGAAATACGCATGCTTTTTCGCTGAGTCAATGGAATCCAAATATGTATGCAAGCGCAGGATTTGTGGTTGTCCAGATAAACTTTCATGGGTCTTCTGGCTATGGACAAGACTTTACAGACTCAATTACAGAGCAGTGGGGCGGGTATCCATATGAGGATCTAATGAAAGGAGTTGATTACGTTCTAGATAACTATGGCTTTATAGACTCCACAAAGATGGTTGCTCTAGGCGCCTCGTATGGAGGATACATGGTTAATTGGTTAAACGGAAATACTGATCGCTTTGCAGCTCTTGTCAGTCACGACGGACAGTTTAACGTGGTCAGTGGATATTACACCACTGACGAGCTCTGGTTTGTTGAGCATGATTTAGGCGGTGTGCCTTTTACTGCGAGCGGACGCAAAAAGTATGAAATGTACAACCCTGAACGTCTGGCAGAAAAATTTAAAACGCCTACTCTATTTATACACGGTGCAAACGATTTTAGATTAACACTGGAGCAATCTCTAGCGCCGTGGACTCTACTTCGTCGCAAAGGCATTCACTCTCGTTTCCTGTACTTTGAAGATGAGGATCACTGGATTAACAAGCCAGGAAACTCAATACGCTGGTATACCGAGGTAATAAAATGGATCAAGCAATGGACATTGTAATCCAATGGATATGTTGCAAGCTACATTTTATAGATATAATAAAAAGCACTACCATAGTATAACTCTAGTTTGCATCAATACTTACCTACGATATGTGCTCCAAATACGCTAGTTATAAAAATGCTATTGATTTAGAAATTATAATAAAAGCAGTCTTGTTTTACATAACCTACCTACAATTATTAACATAGCCCCTTGTCAATATTCTTTTTGGTTTCTTTTTCAAATGCTTAACATCCATTTGTTTCAAGATGAACGTGTTCATACCGGTTGTTACTAAAGCCATGTGTTAATAAAAAAGATGCAGCCCTTACAATTGATAGGAGTAAAACAACAGTACAGCGTGTGTATGCAATAAAAGCCATTGTCTCATTTGATGGTGGTCCTATTTTACAATGTGAAAAAGAAAAGCGGTGAGAAAATAAACGGGCAAAGTTAATAAAAAAGTAAAAAAGTAAATTATTATAAATGGAAGGTACATGTCATGCAAAAGTTAGTTTATAATCATTTTATACAAGTTTGAAATGTTTTAAATTGCTTTGCTTACTTGCCTGTTATCTGGTATCATAGCCTGTCATGTCTATTTATTAGTAATCGGTCGTGGGTCATAACATCTATCTTTCATTATTCTCCATCACCAGTGACCTGTGAATTGCAAGCGCACAT
This sequence comes from Coemansia sp. Benny D160-2, assembly GCA_027595805.1. Lineage (NCBI taxonomy): Eukaryota > Fungi > Kickxellomycota > Kickxellomycetes > Kickxellales > Kickxellaceae > Coemansia > Coemansia sp. Benny D160-2. The sequence continues at coordinate 16,240 of JANBOK010000033.1, read as the reverse complement.
GCCAAATTTCCAATGTGCTTCTTCTTTCCCACCCACATTTTCTGTACCTTGTCAAATGTAGCATCATTTAGAATAAAATAGAACAGGTATATTGTGCTACTAAAATGCAAAGGAATTGATGAATGGTTAGCATTAGGACATCATTTGTTGTGCTTTTTGATTTTCCAATATTTAGTAATTCGTTTAAATAGACTGCTAATAGAATCAAAAACGATAAACCGAACAGCATTGCTTAATATAAAGACTAGAAAACAAAAGACATTTTTTAATCCAAAGTACTCCCATTCAATTATACGCAAATAACCGCTTATACCAAGAAGGCAAGCAAATACTCTTGTAAACTATCAAACGGTATACAGCGCTTTTACACCCGATTTGGCTTCGTTATGTGGGAAGTATTCTAGCGTGTTGTGAACACCAAGGACAGATTTGAGATGATGGCCGATATTCTCACACGCTTCTTGGTCCTTTGCGTTACGTGTCCAAATAGCAACGCGGAAGCAGTTCTTGCGGTTTGAGAACACAGCACCACAAACATCCTTGCTTGACTCAAATGTCTCACCAATACAAGCTAGAAGCGTGTGCAGCCAGTGCTCATTGACTTTTTCGCCAATGGTGCGCGGAAACTGGTATCCCCATCTGCCACCGTTGTCGTTAGCAGAATCCTCCCACATTGGCCTAATTCCCTTGCGGAATAAGTGATAGTTTGATCCGCTGGGCACATCCGAAGCCAAGGTCACCTTGTTGTAAACGCCCCAGAACTCCTCGACAGTGTTCACGCTGACAACTTCCTTTACATTAGCCGTCCAAGTCGTCGATGTAGTCCGCTTGCTTGGGTTATCAAACCACAGTGTCCACCCGGTGTTTAGTGGGTGCGCGACGTTAAAGTCTTTGGAATCATCTAGAACCGTCACCGCCTCCTGGTTACCAACAACGTCTTTTGTCTCGACCTCCGTCATTGTAATGCCCAGTGTTTTGTTCTATAGAGTGACAGAATTGAAAAGCATGTAAGTAAATCATTCCAGGAATTATGTGGTGTTGCTTTAGATCTGCATCCACTACAGTGTGTACTTACAGACTATGCTGCTCTTTGCAGGAAACCTGGAAAATGAAATCAGTTATATATCCTTGGCCGATGCACTTTAAAGAATGAAGCTATATGAACAGTCGACGAATTGACAAAATAAGAAAAAGAGGAAAAGTAGATTTAAATGGAAATTAGAGAAAAAAGTCCAATTGAAGGAAAAAGAAATTTGAATTGAAATGAGACAAGCCCGAAAGTTGGGGAGTGGTTCAATTTTCCTCGAGTCTTACTCACCCATGGCAGCTCACCCGAATCAAATAAAGCGAGTCGGTTGAGATGCAGGACTTTTTCTGAAAGACTTTTTTCTTTCCATGAAAAATGCCTCGGCAAGCACCAGCCTAGCACCGTTTCTTCCGATTTATTGTTATTCTAAAGTAGGAATTTGCATCCTCTAGCTTGTTCATAATTCACAAAAATGACATCGAACATTTATGACCGCAGACGCGTTAACGGACCCGCTCGCAGCGTCGAACCCGTATACATCGATGCGATCGAGCCAGTAGCATTTCCTGACGGACTCAGAAATGACGGCCGCTCGCTTGACCAGCTTCGGCCGATATACATTAAAACAGGCCCACTCGCAGCACAGCAGACATTCTCATCAACAGCACCTTCGGGTTCCGCCTACTATGAGCAAGGGAAGATTCGAGTAAGCTGCGCTGTCTATGGCCCGCGACAAGGACGGAAAAGCAACCCGCGTATAGGGAGCTTCGATTGTGACTTCCAGTACGCACCATTTTCATGTAGCTGGAAAAAGAGATCCCACATCAGAGGTGCAGACGAGAAGGAGACTGCACAGGTCCTTGAGCAGGCTATTGCACCAGCGATCCGTCTCGAAGCGTATCCAAAGGCGTGTATTGACGCATATGTTACAGTGATTGAGAGCGATGGAAAGTTTGCCACGATTAGCGCGGCTATCAATTGCATCTCTGCGGCTCTGGCTGATGCCGGGATAGAGCTGTACGACACGGTTGCTTCATGCTCCATGTCATCTGACAGCTCCCGGTGGGTGGCCGATTGCTCACAGCCCGAAGAAGATGCCTCGTCCTGCTCGCTTCTTGTAGCCTATATGCCGAGTGCTGACGAGATCACATACCTACTACAGAACGGGAAGTCAACGCTTGATCAGACCGAGCAGGCCGTCCAAGCATGCACCAACTCGTGTACTCGCGTTTATGCTGTCATCTCGCGTTACCTACAGTCATCCATGGAGCAGCCTGGTACCTAAACACATTCCTCATCGTGTCTTTTATGCGCACATCAGCTGAATATCTTCATTCTTTGTCGTGATGTAAAACATGAGGCGAATTCCTTATCTCTCTTGGTTGTAGCTCCCCCAGATAACTAAACAACGGCACTTATTATTGATAAAGGAAATAATGCAAACATAAATAAAACAAAAGGCAAAGAATTAAACTATGATGGTGGCTGTGGTGGCATTGGTATGTGCCGCTTAACCTCATTCAATGCGTACTTTCCAATACCACGCATGCTTTGCGTGCTCAGGCTGTACCCGCCAATGATCAAAAGCTCTGAGAGTAATATTATGAACAGCATACCAATTATCATCAGCGGATAACGGTTCAAACAATGCACAGCAAGCTGCCCTATGCGGCTAATGATATCCTGCTGTCTATTCTGGCTCTGGCGCTGTTCCTGTGCCGAACCTTGCTGTCGGCTGTTTGCGTATACTTTGGTCGATCCGGTATTTGAGCGTTGGGATGTCGTTGACGCATTCTGCTCCAATCTTTGCCGACCTTCAATCATATGCAACCGCATGTCCAGTGCACCCAGAAGTCCAAGGATATCGTCCAACTTGCTATCCTCAGATGAGCTATCATTTGGGAGTTGTTGGTGGTTATCATGTTGCTGATCCAGCCTCTGCCCGTGTTCTTGCTGTTGGATTCTGCACATCTCCTTTTGGATTGCAAAGACAATGCTTTTTGTGTCTTCCATTGATCTGCGCAATGTCTCCAGTTGCAGCTCCAGTTTGCTGTTTTTTAACGTTGAGTGTTTCCCAAAGCTTATATGTTCGGCGTTTGTGCCAGATATCAGCGACGCTAAGCTCTGGTTAAGCTGACCGGCGGCATTATCCATTGTGCTCAAAACCACGCCAATATCGTCTCGTCCGCATCCTGGCGCCTCTTTTCCACCCTCCAACTGCTCTCTTAATCCACAGTTTATGGCGGCAATTGATGAGTTGAGCCGCATGGAAAGGGTTTTGAGACTTTGCTCACAACTGCTTCCACTGTTATTTGGATTCAAATGCGGGTTGCCAACGCCTTGGTTCAGCACAAATGGTATGGGCTTGTTCTCATCCTGGTTCTGATCTGCGTCAGCAAGATCAACAAGTAAGGAAGACACAGAGTCGCTGCTGTCGTTAATGGGAGACAAAGTGCTCAAGGGGGCTCCAGTTGTACTGGCTATGTTCCTACGTATTGGTGATGGCGAGGTCGGGACATTCGAAGAGCCGCCTGTCCTGTCCACAGACGTAATCTGCACCACTTGCCCTGGCGGATATACTAAATCTCCGTGTTTTGGCTGCTTTGAATCCAGGTCAGGATCAACCACCATGCCAGAATAAGACTTGATTTGGACTGGTGTGGCGAATCCGACAAGTTCGGCTGTATCACTAGGCTGAGGGCCATTGTCGGACTTAAAAAAAAACTTTCGTAATGTATTTATCCGGTCGCGATGCTCAGTCTTTGGCGTACTCATTGCCGATAACGTCCGTTTCCTCTGGTTTGGGGTAACCGCAAATGGATCCACCTGGGAAAGAGGCTTTTTGTTTGCATCCTTTTTGTTCGAATATTCTCCTTGTGCGCTCGCTTGTGACCTGTCTGATTTCTCAGACAATGTGCGTAGTAGATTATAGGGAGTGCCGTGAATTGCAGCTGGCGGTCTTTTGTTTTCTGGAGTTTTGCACCTTTCGTCAACATTGCACTGACCATCAGGTGTAGACGTCCCAGCATCGCACTCTCCCTCTTTCAAGGGAAACAGTATTCTGGGCTTGGGAATCATAGAAGGCGAGAGGCTGTCCTGGCCAGGCTCAGAGTTCAGTATAGCCTGAGGAGGTTTCCAGCTGGATGGGTTTGTGTCATTCAAAGCATTCTTGTTTCCAGCAGGATATGAAGATTGGGGAGCTTCCGTTGATATCTTTGATCCGTGAGCTCTCGTTCTAATTCTGCCAAGCATATCGCTAGCATCCCGTCTTGCACGAATGCGATTTATCAAGGTTGATGCATCCTCCTCATCGTCTCTATTGCGGTTCTGCGCACTGGTGCTTTGGCCTATAGATCTCTTTGGCGTCAGTCTAGGAATCGCGGAGCTTAACAGATCTGCGTCGTTGTTATTCTGCCTTCCTTTCTTTGACGGGGAGCCAGTGTTTGTGTACCAAGTGGAGGCTCTTGCTGAATCTGCCGTTTCTGTCCGCTGGCCTGTGGATCCCAGCCCAGTCCGTGTCTTTCCCGGCGTTTGCGCGACCTTCTGTCTGCTAATTGACTTGGCTGTTAGCTGTCCTAGCTTCTCGAACGCCATTGGAGTGTTTGGTGCAACTCCGTGGAGCTCCTTCTCGTCGTTCTCGTCAAGACACATGGCCGTGTTTGTCGGGTCATCACTCTCGACACCACCGACGTCCTCGTCGCTGAAATAGCCATCGCCAGGCTCTGCGCGGCCATTTATCGTTGCACCAAACGGATAGCCGGCAGAGTTGTCAAGGCCGTTTCTCTCGGCGGGCATTGAGGAGCTGTAGCCCCAAGCACTGCTTCTCATCGTCGCTATCTGCTTTGGCCTGCAAAGCTGGGACATGAAAGAGAAAGCGAGGTAAGAACTTGTAGTTTCCTTTGCAAAGAAAGTGAGGGGAGTCCTGATGTAAGTACAGCCAATGCTACTAATTACAATAACAATAACAATAACAACTTTAGTTTCAAAACGCGGTTGAATAACAAACATGCAAGCGAGCAAAGGAGCTTCTGCTTTAGCACAAGAGTGTGCATGCGAGATTGCTGTAGTCGCTCAAAACGTAAACACCAGCTGCAGAGCCTGGAAAACACCCAATCACACAGATTTAATTAATGGCTCTCCTAAACGGTTCGACCCAAACGACCTGCTAGCAGATGTCGGCTCGACTCCTTGCAATGAAAATTTTTTCTCACAGAAATGACGGGAATGGGGTCAATAACTCAAAACGGGATGCTGAGGCGAGATTGGACTGAAGAAACCTTCTCTTTCCCAACTCCATTTGTTTTTCTCCTTTGGAACACCCCACACTCGTTCTTGCTGTTTAAAAGCGAATTTCCTCAAGGAACACGCAAAAGCCTAATCTTACAAAATGGGTCGCATGTACACTCCAGGCAAGGGTATTAGCAAGTCTGCTATCCCCTACCGCCGCACTCCTCCATCCTGGGTCAAGGCCACCCCCGAGGACGTCTGTGAGCAAATCTGCAAGCTTGCTCGCAAGGGTACCAGCCCCTCGCAGATTGGCATCATTCTTCGTGACTCGCAGGGTGTTCCTCTGGTCAGTGCCATCACCGGTACCAAGATTGTGCGCATTCTCCGCGCCAACGGCCTTGCCCCTCAGGTTCCCGAGGATCTCCACTTCCTGATCAGGAAGGCTGTGTCCATCAACAAGCACCTTGAGCGCAACCGCAAGGACAACGACGCCAAGTACCGCAAGTCCCTTGTTGAGGCCCGTATCCGTCGTCTTGTGAAGTACTACAAGACCAGCGGCCAGCTGCCGTCTTCCTGGGAGTAGTAAGTATCAGAGTCTGTGCGACTTGTGTTTATTTTCTGTACTTTTATTGGGACATTGCACTTGGTTTTGCAAAGAGAAAGCAGCAAAGAAAACTTTTTTTTGCTGCTTTTTCATCTTCATCCAAACAGACCATGTTTTCTGGTGTTGTAACAAATGCCTTTTTCAGTGAACTGTGTCTGGTTGCCATTGACAGATGAAGGCCATGTGGGGGGTTCTTTTTGCCCACTTCCTTCCTGTTGATGCTGGATGTGCGTTGCATTGCTAAGCAATAGTCGTCACGAATATCATTTGTACTAACTGTGTATGAATATGTCCAATTTCCATGTTGCTTTTTGCCTTTGGAATTATTGCAATTTTTGTTTTTGTACTATAGCAATGCCGACACTGCTTCGGCTCTTATCTCCTAAGTTTAGTTGTCGACCAACCATTAAACCGACGGTTCTGTCGTGTTTTGAATGCGCAAGCAAGGATTCTGGCTTCACGCATGTGCGTGTGCTTCAAGCATGGTGCGTGAATATGAGCAGCTTTTCATCTTTTTTTTGTGCTAATAAATTTTGGTTCAACATTTTTTTCTTGTATCACATAATTTTTGATTTGGAGGTTTTATGCTGGTGATTGGGATTACTATGAGAAAAAGCTTTTGATCTTGCTGAAACCAGCCGCTGGAATTTTTCTTTTGAAAATTGTTTTTTGACCAGCAATTATTTTGTTTGATCGCAAGTCATATAATAGTATTTTTTCTTATTATTACTTTGGTCTATTGACAGAAAATGGCATTGAAGAGAAAATTCACAAACGAGAAGGTACCATTAGAACATGTACACCGTAACCCTCTTTCAGCGAACAAAAAAGTGTAGGGTATGCTCAAACAGGCGTGCTAAACATATAATTAACTGTGTTCACGTTGTAGGATGAAGCGCAGAAGCTGATCGAGCAGGTGCGTCAATGGGAGTCTTCTGTCATCCAAGATCAACAGGGCCTAAACAATATTGTCGATATCTTTAATGTGGCAAAGAGGCAAGAATCTGCAGAAGCGTCGTTTGTGGCGATTAACGCTCTGGGTAGGATATATTCTGCGCTTTGGACAAAGGGGCTCTTGAATAGAACCAAGGACTCGAACGATTCAGCGCAGGAAAAAGTTGGGGACTGGCTCCGTAGCAACTACAATATGTATGTTGACTTGCTGCGAGGTATACTCAAATGTAAGGAAGCGCCGATGCAGATTGGTGCTCTACGACTGCTTATCCAGATGCTAGAAAAGGAAGGCCATAGCGCTCATCGGCTTGCCAATGTCTATTCGTTTCCAAATTCAAGCCTCCTGGCAATAGTTGAAGGCGTACTTGACAACGCAAATGCCAGCGAGCACTTGCTCCGCACATTTGCAGAGTCTTATATTAACTCTTACGACGACATACGGTATTATTTTTATCGGAATGTCGTGAAGCTTGCATCGCCTGAGTATGACCCCTTCAAGCGTAACAGTGGTCGCAAATATTCCAATATTCCTGGTAGCGACACGAGAAAGAACAGGGAATCGAGAGGGTTTGCCGATGGCATGCCTGTATTTGTTAAGAATGCGTTTTCCATTATGAATCTCGTCCGTGTGATGCCAAAGACCGACATAACGGATCTTACTGATTTCTGCGTTAAACTTCCAGACGAGATAGGCGAGACAGAGCCTAGCGTTCAAAGTCCATCGGCACACAAGAGGGCATTTAGTGAGGCGTGGCTGGCATTACTGCGTCTTCCGCTGACACCCGATACCTACAAGCAGGTTCTTCTTGTCATGCATAAGCGGATTATCCCACACATGACGGATCCAAAGGCGCTAATGGATTTTCTGAGCAACTCTTACGATGCCGGTGGCCCAACAAGCCTGCTTGCTCTCAACGGTCTATTTACGCTAATCACCGACTACAACCTCAACTACCCGCAGTTCTACGAGAAGCTGTATACCCTGCTTGATCGCAATCTCTTTCATGTAAAGTACCGTGCGCGGTTCTTCCGCCTGCTTGAAATATTTCTTGCGTCTAGTCATCTGCCGGCATACCTAATCGCAGCGTTTGCCAAGCGCATCTCCCGGCTTGCCTTGTCGGCTCCGCCATCGGGCATTGTCATTGCCATACCCATGGTGTACAATCTGCTTAAAGCACACCCGAGCTGCATGGTTCTTATTCATCGAATGCCTGGGTATGACTCGGAGACCGGTGAGCAAAAGATCGCAGAGGAAGCCGACATGTTTGTTCCAGCAGAAAACGATCCGGCAAAGTGCATGGCTCTCCAGAGCTCGCTATGGGAGATGGAGACTCTGCAGCATCACTATTACGCGAATATTGCGACACTGGCCAATATATTTAACGAGCCCTTCCACAAGCCCAGCTTTGTGTTGGAGGATTTCCTGGATCATACGTATGCGACGTTCTTTGAAAGCGACACTGCCCGAAAGCCTCGAAAGGCGCCTGCGCTGGCAACCCAGCCACCCGCGTCTCTTTTCCGGCCTGGAGATGCAGTGGGCGATTTTATGGCATACTAACAAAATCCGGCCATTGCGGGGTTCCGCAACAGATTTTGTTGAAGCGTTTATTAGATGTGGGAGATCTCCGTCGACAAGAAAAGCTTTTCTAGTTCCGGGAAATCAGGAAAGGAGGTGTGCAGCGCGATTCCTCTCACGCAAATAAAATACTGAGAAAATGTTACAAATCAACCCAAGAGATAGAAAAGAAATAGAAAAGAGTCTACAAATTGCCATGGCCTTTTTTTGGTGGAGTTGACGCAATACCGCAAGCCAGGAGTCCCGATTGAGAGGAGAGCGTTGCTACGCCTTCTTTTCAACAACAGCCGGGGAAAGATGTGCAGAGGACTCTTGAGTCTTGTTCTTTGCATCAGCCATATCCCTGTTGCCGATTCTGGTGTCGGCAGCAAGCACAGCCTCGAGTGCGGCACTGTTGTGCTTGACATGTCTGTCGTCGGTCTTGTCGCTCAAGGAGGCAATGCCTGCCGTCGACAGAATGCCAACAATAGTAATCGCCTGTGCGTACATGCGAGCTTGAACCATCTTTTGCGCTGGGGTCATTCCCCTCTTGCGGTACAGGTAGTAGACGGACCCCGACATTCCGGCAACCCAAGTGCATCCCAGAATCATCCAGCGGTTCCTTGTGATGTAGTCAATGGTGCGTTCCGTGATGGTAGAGCGGAAATTCATGGCATTGTGCCTCTTGATCTGCTCCTCGCGCTCGCCTTGATCCAGATGGCCCAGGTGCTTGTTCCTGCGATACACCAAAGCCGCTTGCTCGCCTCGGATATAAAAGGCGCCCATTGATGGTGCCAGAATCAGAACGGTCTTTGCAGAGATAGGAAGTCGGCGGTATCCTGGCCAGAAGCGATGAGCAGCGGCGCTGGCAGCACATGCAGCAATGAAGGTAGTGCCAAAGGCAAACAGACTGTCGTTGACCATCAGGTTCTCGATGGCCTTGTCCTCAGCTATTTTCTCGGAGTGCTTTGACGACATGGCTGCGTTGAAGGGGGATGTAATAAAGGGGAAGAAGCTTGTTCTTGGGTTCTAAAAACAGGGTGTGTATAGAGATAAAAATGTGTAATTTTACAGAATACAGAAATAAAGAAAAGTTTAAAAAGTTTAAAAGATAAAACTTGGGAGAGAAGGACAAGATAGCAAAATGCGCTGCTCTAATCTTTTATTTGCCTCTGGGCAAGCGGATCATGCCAAAAGCTACAGCTGCTTAATGTGATTTGCTGCAGCTTGTCCGAAAAAGTGCCCCTGATTGATGACCATAATCTTGCCACTGATGAAATTGGCTTTTCGCCCCCCAAAAAACATGGGTTTGGTTCTGTCCGGAAAAAAACACCCAAACGATTCCCCATGCTTTGGCCGAAAGACTAGAAAGGGTGCGGCAACAAATACGTTGCTTGTCCTATGCGCTTGTGATAGTGATGCAATGGCAGGCTGTGAGAGAACCGGCGTAGGCTACTGAGATCCAGCTGCTAGGACATATTCTCTCCCTTGGAATGCGAAGACCTCTTTTCTCAAACGCAAGCTCCTTGGCAAAATACAGGCCGTTGTCAGCACGTGACAGCCGTGTGCGTTGTCAACAATGTGTGTTATGCAAGAAAGAAGAGCCCAAAACACCGGACGACAAATCAAGTCTTTTTTTCGTTTTCTCTTTCTTTTGCTTATTCACTTTGGATTGGAGATTACAGGGAATCCAATTTAGACAGTTCTACCCTCTATTTGCGTGTTTGTAAACTCAGGTAGTACGAGCAGAGGAAGCAAAGGCCAGACAGATTGCTCTAGATGAGAAAATGGCCAGCGAAACTACGCACAATTCGCGAGCAAGCCTAGTAACACTCTGTCTTTTAGCGGGGGTGGCCGCGCTCTGGGTGTACGCAGCGACAAGACAGACATCGACAAAGACTACTAGCATCAGTGTTGAGGAGCAAGTAGCTCGCAGACGGAGGAGAAACCGCGAAATCCGTCCTGTATATATTGACGGAGACAATAACAACAACAGAACGTCAAGCTTGCATAGAACGCGGTCAATTCGCCGACAACGGAGACAGCAGCCCTTGATAGGAACAAGAAACAACACCACCACCAGCATTCTTGAGACCTTGGATAGCGCGGACGCAAACGACATCGCACCAAGCGGGGCGTCTTTTGCGCGCCGTGGATCAAGAGCGTCACTATCCGCCGTTGGCGCACTTCCTGCAAGCGAGGAAGAGGAGGTTATTGCCCGAGAGATGGCATCGCTGGCATCAGAGGTGCTTGGGCCGGTGGACACTGACAAGGAGAGCGACGACAAGAGCTCGAGTGACAGAGAGGATGATGGTGACGAGTCCGATGAGGAAGGATACAAGAGGCAGATTGACATTGAGCTTTTGCATCTCATTGGGTCGATTGCCGGAGACCATGCTCGTAGAAGCACTCTGATTCATCGCGGAACAGCGTGTTATAACTGCAAGGAGACGCCTATCCGCGGGGTGCGGTACAGATGTGCGCAGTGCGGCAGTCTGGATCTCTGCGAGTCCTGCGAAGCGCATGGCGTGCACCAGAAGCATCTGCTGCTCAAGGTCTCTGTGCCACTGCCACCACTGATGAACCGGAATGGTCCGCTCATTCGCCAGCTGTATCCTGGAACGCTGAAGGTGGACGAGGTCTCTGAGAGTATCGCCTTGGAGCTTGTGGAGTCGACGTATCTCACCCACAAGGATATCAACAACCTTTACAGCGAGTTCTGTGTGCTTGCGACAAAAAACGCCAGTGGCGAAGCGACAATCACCCGGGAGACGTTCTATCAATGCCTTGGAAAGTACGGAGGCACGCGGTCCATTATGGCTAGCCGGTTGTTTGCATACTACGATGCTGACAACGACAACGAGCTTACATTCAGGGAAATGGCTCAAGGATTTTCGGTTTATAACAAGGGCACACTTGAGGACAAGGCGCCCTATATTTTCCGCGCCTACGATGTGGATGGCGATGGCCGGATCAGTCGCGACGACATGCGTGCCATGCTTGAAGCATTTGCGGAGACCGGGCGCAGGCTGACAAACACAATGCTTCGGTCCGTAAACTCCGAGGCAATCGGGAACCCTTACAACCTGCTGCCAGACCAGCCTCTTACGGGTGCGTTCTCGGCCTCTGTCCCCGACGATGTCCCGCCTGGACTTCGAAAAGAAACGCCTTCTCTGCGCTCCAACCTGACATTTGTGCACACCTCGACGACTCCGTCACAACATGCGTCGGAGCGGCTTGCCCGCTTTCAGGGGCGAGGTGAAGCGCCGAGCGAGAGTGAGGACGAACCAAGCGAAACCAGCAGCAACGCCGTATCTGTTGCTGCGACAACGTCTGCAACAATTGGAACTGTGGCATCAGCACGACTCACACGCCATCGACCAACAGCCATCGCCGTTCCAGGAGCCTCCACGCCATCAGCAGCAGTGTCTGATTCCACGTCATCAGGCCTGGACCTTGCAAACGGGATCGAATCTCTGCTGCACCACAGCTCTCGCGAGCACAGCGAGCCATCATCATCAGCTGCTGCTGGTCAGTCGGAGGACGCCTTGTCCCGCAAAATCAGCTACTCCAGAGCTTCGCGCTGGCCCAACGCCCAAATTAACGAGGAGCCAATATCTGAAATCCAGCAGAGAGGCGACCAAAACACACTACTTCCGCGCACCGTGTGGCATGATTCGACTGATGACCATGAGTGGTCAATAATCGAGGCACTGAACCAAGATGCGACAAGGATAATGACTGATGAGGTGTTTGCGGAGGCAAACCCAAAGGACCCGTTTTCTATTACATACAATGAGCTTTTGGCGTATCTACGGCGCAACAGCAACCTAGTGTCGTATATTGAAGTTCTTGGCCCCATCTTTTAGGAGCTACTCTTCTTTTTTTTTCTACAGGCTTTAGAATTGTTTGGCCTTCACTTATTAAAATGAAAAAAAAGACGAAGCGTCCATATAAACGCGTGCCATTTCATATTCTACGCATGATCGATTTGTCCAAAGTCTCCATGGCCAGAGAAAACGCGGGCTTTGCTCCGATAAATTGGAAAATTGTTTTCCTTCCTTTTTTCATTGCTCGTAAATTACGTCCTTTACACACCTTGCTGCCTTTTTCTTGTTTTTTTTTTCATTTCTAACAGCAACACTTTTTATTGAATATCCAGTCACACAAGAAAGCCAATTCAGTACACAGCATGACGGCAGAAGACGCGAGTTCCCCAGCAACGCATTCAAATGCGGAAGAAAAACAGTATCTTGACCTCATACGTGAGATCCTCGAGAGAGGCGAGCGGCGAGGAGACAGAACCGGAACCGGAACTATTGCGTTGTTTGCGCCGCCACAGCTCCGCTTCAATCTTGCCGACGATGTGTTCCCTTTGCTGACCACCAAACGGGTCTTTTGGCGCGGGGTAGTGGAGGAGCTGCTCTGGTTCGTTCGTGGACAGACGGATGCAAGCATTTTGAGCGACAAGGACATCCACATCTGGGACGGGAACGGCAGCCGAGAGTTCCTGGACTCGCGCGGACTTTCGCACCGGCGCGAAGGCGACCTTGGCCCGGTCTATGGATTTCAGTGGCGGCACTTTGGCGCGGAATACGTGGACGCCGACACAGACTACACGGGAAAGGGTGTTGACCAGCTGGCCAGGGTGATCCGAACGATCCGCGAAAATCCAACAGACAGACGTATCATCCTAAGCGCGTGGAACCCAGCGGACATGGCGGTGATGGCGCTTCCGCCATGCCACATGTTTGCGCAATTCTTTGTCTCTAACCCGGGCACAGACAAGGCGACCCTGTCATGCCAAATGTACCAGAGATCGTGCGACGTGGGACTTGGCGTGCCTTTCAATATTGCCTCATATGCGCTGCTAACACGTATGATTGCGAGGGTTACAGGGCTTAAGCCCGGCCACTTTGTGCACTGCATGGGCGACACGCACATATACTCCAACCATGTGGATGCGCTGAAAGTGCAGCTGGAGCGTGAGCCACGCCCATTCCCAAAGCTCGTTATCAGACGCACGCCCGAGAACATTGAGGACTTTACAATCGATGACTTTGAAATCGAAGGATACAATCCGTATGGGAAAATCAAGATGGACATGGCTGTTTAGTTCAGTAGCGCATTAATAAATTGAGCTGTTGTCTCTTGGGAATTTCTGAAGTTTGGTAGAGGTTACTTGCATTGTGTTTAACAAGGATGGAGGTATGGCAGGCAGCATATTCTAGCAACACCGTCCGTTTAATTGGTTACTGTGGCTACTACTCGGCCCTGGAAAGTGAGGGCCAGTATTGTTTCTGAATCTGCACAACTTGATCCACAACGGCCTTGCCAAGCTCGGAGGGCTTGGATTGGAAGCAGTCCGGGACCTCAATCTCGGGATCCCACTCGGGTAACGCCAGCCAGTCGGGCGAGTACCTTGGATGAGGCATGGGTACGCCATTGATCTCCCAGTCAGAAAGCGTGGCATAAGCGTGATATGTGGCGGGTCTGGGAGTGATACCGCTCTTCCACCCGAGATTCAGCAGCGCCTTGACGCAAGCCAGTGCTGAGTTTGACGTTGCATCGAGATTGTATCCGCCTTCCAACGAAAGAACAAGCCCCCGGTTGCACACAGAGTTGAGCATGCTAGTCATGCAGGCGTAACACTCGGGACTGATGTCACACTCGCCAATCGGGTCGCAGACAGCCGCATCAAATCCAGACGCAACAACGATGATGTCTGGGCCAAACTCCTTGGCCACCGGCAGCACCACATTTTTGAAGGCGTACACATAGTCGCCGTCGCCCATTCCTCCGCAAACCCACGGGATATTGATATTGAAGCCGCGTCCTTCGCCGGTCCCCACCATACCCATGTTGCCCTCCGATGTTGATGGGAAAAATTCGCCACCGTCGTGCCTGTGGATCGAGCAATACACCACGCTTCTGTCGCCGTAGAACACCTCCTGGATTCCATTGCCATGGTGCACATCCCAGTCCACTACCATCACCTTTCTGACAATGCGTTGTTCTTGCAAGTCTCGGATGGCAATGGCTATGTTGTTCAGAATACAGAATCCCATCGGCCGGTTTGGGCACGCGTGGTGCCCTGGTGGCCGGATTATTGCCATTCCGCTTTCCAGTCTGCCCAGCGCAACTTCTGTGCACAGCGCAACCAATCCTCCTGCGCTCAGCCGTGCACAGTAGTTTGTCTCATTGCACAGAAACACCGAGTCAAACCTTTGTTGCGCTTCAACAAGTGTCGTCTTCTCCATGATCTCTGTTTCCTTCATAAAGTTCAGATGCTTTTTTGAATGTACGCGGAGTATCTGTGCATCTGTCACTGGCGTTGCCTTGACCTGACGCATAAGCTTTAGACAGTCTGCTCGCCCCAGCAGCTCATGGATCCAGTATATCCGTCGTGGATCCTCTGGGTGCGGGTCGTTGAGGTCCTCCAGGTCCAAGTGGTACTTCATCCGTATGTCGTACACAAACCCCACTTTTCTCTCATCGCCATCCACTGCCACGTTCTTTCTATCCGGTGGTCCGAACCCGGACCCCGCGTTCTGCATCGCTAAAACAACTGCTACCAGTAAAAGAGCGTTGAAAAGAAAATCCCTAATAGAAAGAAGAGAAGAGAAAAGAAAATGAATACACGCTTGTTTTGGACGCTGAAAGCAAGGAGGCCATCCTAGCATTCAGCAGACACAGACTGCACACCAATTCCAAGACATTCTTTACTCTGCATCTTTTGGGTGGGCGATTAGAATGTATGGGATGCGTTTGCTGTAGGCTTCAAGCGCTCGAGCCAAGCCTTCAAACCTGAGAAGCTCTGTTACCTTTATTTGTTTACAAAAACCAATGCCTCTTCCTCTCCTCGCTAACTTCCCTCCAGCGCGCCTTTCTGCTCCTGTTGGGATAGGCTATTGCTATGTCTGTGCAACGCATCAACCCCCATAGTCATCGCTACCTTTCCCGTAATCATCAAGTATTTTTCTTTCTGATTGTAAATACGGTAGAGAATTAGCAACCCACTTTTCATGTTTGTAACTGGATTTTGTTTTTGTCGGTTTTCCCTACATAAGCTGTGTTGCTGCCTTTGATTGTTTATTTTTCTTAAACTGGCGAATATCTAAATCGCAAAAGCAAGAAAATATGGCTGCTTCTGAACCAACAACTACTAGCTCCCCAGGTACATCGATGCTACCAGCTGCCAGAACCCGCCGGATCATCAAAGAAGACAAGGATATCTTTGCTTGCGGCGCAGACAGCCTTTTTCTCATCTCCAAGGCAACTGAGTACTTTGTTGAAACCCTAGTGCGCGAGGCGTACGAGTTTTCACGTCTTGATAAGCGCAAAACTATTCAGTATAAGGATACTGCCAAGGCCGTACAGAGCATCGAACAGTATGACTTTCTAGGCGATATCATCCCAATGACTGTCCCTCTCAAGAAATCTTCCGGCGAAAAGAACCAGAACCGTTAAAGCATATCGTTTCATTCCAGTCATATAAAATAATGTTTCTTGGATGAGTTGGCTTTATTGATTTTGTACACTTATTGTCCCTGGCATTAGTATGTAAGCTCTAATAGGCTACTTACTATTAAAATAAAACATGCCATTTACATGTCCATAATGAAAGTGGTGGAAATAGAAATGTAATTGATAAACTGCAAGGAATAAGAAAAAAAGGTGAAATGGAAAATTAAAGCACAACGCTGCAATATAAGGCAGCATTATGTGGGAAACAAAACAGATCAAAACGAAAATAATACAAATCAACACGTACATCTACCATATGTGTTGAACATGGTCCGTAATACAAGTAGATTGGATCTGCATGACGCCATGGGTGTTGCTGCATCTCCATTTAATGCTATTAATGCTA
>JANBOK010000032.1:0-49180 GCA_027595805.1 Coemansia sp. Benny D160-2 | reverse complement strand
CACCACCACCACCACAGCTTCTCGGCGTCGGGCTCTGGAACGCAGAACCAGGGACCGGACACTGTCGGATTCTTTAGCAACGCGGCAAGTGCGGCGATGCTTCGGTCGAACACCGTTGGATCGTCCGCTAGTGGCGGGTTTGGCAGCGCTGAAGATTTTACGTCAGGACTACAGATCAACATGAACGCTGCGGCAGTAGCTGCTGCCAGCGCTATTGGCAGCTCGTTTGACAACGGCACAAGCAACGCGGGCTCTGGCTCAGCATTCTCAAAGGTTCAGGATACCGGGGACATGTCTCAGCTGTTGTGCAGCAGCGGGAGCATGCCTGGCCAGGCCATTGCCAACATGGATTTGGCACTGAGCTCAACATTTGCCCCATTTGCCAGTATTCCGGGGCTGGAGCAGTTTTCGCCGAATCCGTGGGATCGCCAGGGCATTTTCTTAAGCCCGAGCGCGGCAATAAGCACCACCGGCGTTGGCTCTTCGTATGGCATGATGACAGCCGATCCTCTGCTGCTACGTAGCATGGATGGTGCTGCAATACTTCCAGACGGCAGCCTCGATCACTCTCAGTTTGCACCAGCGTATGGCCCAGCAGAAACAACAAGTGCTTTGGCAACGGCGGAGGCACATGGCAACCCCATCACCTCTCCTCTGGCAAGCACAAAGGGAAACAAGCCCCGGAGCCCGTCTACCGTCTCAAAGAAGTCGCGTAAGCGTGCAGCGACGGTGGCCAACATCCACTCGCAGAACAGCCAGCAGCTGATGTCTTCGGCACCTCTTGATCCAGTATGCGCTAATACTTTTGGCAAAGGCTCGCCATCATCCCACTCAAGAGCGTCAAGTGCAACGGCCGCTTATTCGGGGCCATTTTTTAACAGCCAGGCGGTGGTGAAGGGGACGGGAAGCAAGGTTATGATGGTGCTGACATCGAAGGTGGCTCAAAAATCGTATGGTACGGAAAAGCGCTTCTTGTGTCCACCGCCGACAATCCTGATGTTTGGTGACTCTTGGAAGCTTCCTGCTGTGGAATCGGGCGATGCCTCTGCTCAAGCAATTGATGGTAGCAGTGACACGCTTTCAGCAATGCCGCGCATATCAGTTTCTGTGTCGCCTTCGGATATACCTGGAATGGGCGGCGATAGCGACGACATGAGTTCCAGCGGCGCATGTGGCCGGCCGCTGGTCTCATCAGTATCATCCGCAGAGACACGCACTTATCAACTCGAATGGCTCGCCCAGCCAGAGCCAACGCCCAATCCAAAGGCACATGTCCCGCACAATCCAGTGCTGCCAGTGCGGCAGCCGCAGGAGGGAGAGTCGGTCACTGGGCGCTATGTTGCGAAGCAGCTGTTTATCAACGACGTGGACGAGAAGCGCAAAAGGGTTTCTGTCAAGGTCAGAGTCCATGACCCGTCAGGGCAGCTAATGTTGAACGAATTTGACTCGCGCCCGATCAAGGTCATCAGCAAGCCATCGAAGAAACGCCAGAGCGTAAAGAACGTTGATCTGTGCATCCACCATGGCTCCACCGTGTCTCTTTTCAACCGCCTGCGGTCCCAGACAGTGTCTACAAAGTATTTAGGTGTGACACGTTCAATGTCTGTTGGCGGCCCGCGCCCCTTCTGGTTCCCAGCTCTCGGAGAGGAATCCAGGTTGGCAATGCAGCCGGGCAGCAACGGACGGGTGGTGTCGGGTACTGCAAACAACACGACATTTGTCGCTCGCAACTCTGTGTGGGATCCGTTTATCATCTGGATTGTCGATACGCATCTGGGCCAGAAAGAGATTGATGCGTTTAACACACGCATTGCCGAAAACCCAACGCCTGTTCCAGGCTACCCAACGCCACCCACGTTTGCACTGCACCCGCAGTGTCCGCCAGACTTTGACTCTAGCAACGGCAACTCCGACGAGCAGGAGGGTCTTGGCGGAAGCTGCGGTAACAGCATCAACGGCGACATTGCGGGACAGCCCCAGCCAAGAGCTCCGATCCCCATTCTCTACAACCAGCCTGTTATACTGCAGTGTGTCAGCACGGGAATGTGCTCGCCAGTGCTTACCCTGCGCAAGGTCGAAAAGGGCAGCATTGCAGTGGGATCCTTCTACGGCCGCGACCACAGCCGCGATGTGCTTGGTGATCCGGTTTCGCAGCTGCACAAGGTTGCTTTTGAGGTGCGCGTCCAAACGCTGGAGGAGCTTCCGGCGGTGACAGTCACGCCTGCCGGACTCAACACTCGCGTTGGGTCCTACTTGACGTGCATGGGCGACATTGTTGGATTAAATTCCACTTGCGATGGCCGCCAGCTTACTGGCGATCCTTCGAGCGGGAGCAAGCCAAGCGGTGCTCGGGCAGCGGCGTCTGGGAATGGCCGGAAACAGCCTAAAGATAGCACCTCTGCTGGAACGACGTCGTGGGCGGAGGACGTGGGCGATAATGCGGTGTGGACTGTTGTTGGCACCGATTGCGCAATCTACCGCTTTGATTACCCAGACGAGTCAGAAATAATCGAACGCCTTCACAAGCCCATCTCTGTTCACAGCAACACTGCCGCAAGTGCTTCTGCAGCGGCGCCGGTGGGTTCCATGTTGGCACAGACGCCGCTGAATTTGCCTCCGACGCCAACTTCACCTCATGTCGTGCAGGATTATTCGCACCACATGCACCAGCATGGGCCCGGCTTTTCGTTGGACATGATGCTGGCCGGCCAAACCGCGGCGGCTGTTTCGTCAGGAATGAGTTCTGATTTTGACAATACGAGGGCTCTAGATGCGTCGTTTGCAGCCGCAATGTATGGCATTTCTGCTTCCGGTATGGACAACGGTCTGGCGCCCCATCTTCTTTCGTCGCACCCCCAGATAATGCATTCAGCCGCTGCCGTTGACACGGCAAAACTGTTTGGCATCAGCAGCGGCAATGCCGCAAACACCATTGTTAGGCACCCAGGACATGTCTCTGCGGAGCAGCCAAGCCCATCGGTAGTTGGCGACGGCTTGATCCCAATAGTTTTTAAGTCCACTGTTCAGCACCCGCCTGCTATCAATCCGCTGTGTCGTGACAGCAGCAGCGCCGGCGGCATGCAAGTCGTTGCCGAGCGTGCAGTGGTTACAATCCAGGGCCTTAATTTCGCTCCCGACATGGTCATGCTGTTCGATGGGAGATGCTCCCTTTACACAGAGTTCAAGTCGCCCGAAAGCATTGCGTGTTTGGGGCCGTTGCCATCGGAATTTTCCGATGTTTTGGCACTAAAGTCAGCGACCGATAAGGATGGGTGTTCTGCCAGCTCCCACTGCTCGGCCAGCAATAACAGCAGCAAGAGGCAGCACCACCCATCGTCTCCAAGCATCAGCGACTCATCCTCGCCATTGCAGGATGCGAGTAGCGATGATGCCGAATCTTTTACGCAGATGGAGCAGCACGATTCGCTACGCACACAGCGCGCATCGTCTGCCGAATCAACAGTGTCGTCCAGTGCCGCCACGCTAAACAGCAACAGCAGTGTCTTGTCAAAGGGATCAAAAAAGACGCTAAAGATCCCGATCTACTTGTCGCGGAATGGAGGAGCAGGCCCGACCTTCAAAACCGGCCAGTTCTATACAATGCACCTTTAGTGCGTCTATGGCCCGCATTGCATCTGCAATGAAAATATCAACTTTTTCTCAACTTTTTTTATTTATACCCCTTTCCGGTATCTCTTGTCTTTTTTGTTTTGCAATCACTTTTTTTAACTTGCAGGTTATTTGATGCCACCTTCATAATTTGGCTGTAAAGACAAACAGCACAAAGGCAGAAATGTCTACAATGCTCGCGAAATGTAAACGCTAGGCCACGCTTTCTACTATCTACTGTGAATGCTGCCAGAACTGGCGCATGGTACCAGAGATGGCGGAGTGGCAGGATGATTTGACTACAGCTGTTGTGTAGGTTCTATAAGCCAGGTTTCTGTTCCAACAAAGAGAGGCAATAGACAGATGTTCTAAGCCTCTTTTGCGCACGCAGTCGACTGCCAATATCAAATATGGAAAACAGACGCAGTGTGGAAAATATGTGCCATTTTGTGGCGAGAGGAGAATAGAATCAAATGCCGCACATCCAAAACAAGCAAACCACAGACAAGTTCGCATTATCATGTTTCTCCGCCAGAAAGGCACCAGCATGTTTTGTTTTGCGCTGGTTTGCAGGCGCAAGAGTAGCATGGACGCCGTTTGGTTTTGTTGGTTTGTCTGTTTTCGGCAGCCGAAAAAACCATCACCCACCACGCTGTGGCCATTGTTCAGAACATTGGCGGAAATAATACGTAGTAAAATGATAAAGGAGGACCATGCATACAGAAAAAGCAAAGATGTTAGGGCGTAAAGAGGGGCCGCTGGTGTGGAGTACTCGTGTTTTCCCCTTCTTCAAACCAAACCTCCTGAACAAAGAGAACAAAGAGATGAAGATGGCAAAAGGTGCTAGACAAAAGAAATAAGCATGTGTGACCATTTACAGCTGCTTGGAAAGGAGGCTGTTCGCTAACAAAGAGCAATTGCTTTTACTTGTCAGACCTTCTCTTTATTTTCATTTTCTTAGTTGGTGCTTTGGACAGCATCGGAAATAACAGAAGGCGTGGCTTTACACCTGAAACGGAAATATTTAATGCCAGCAAACCGGCACTCGTCTCTTCTTCTCTGTACCATACTCCAGTTTTATCTTTACACAGTAGTCGCTTTCATCTCCACAGCCAGTTTTGGTCCCCCGCTTTTGTCCTCTTGCAAAATACTTGCCCCGTTCTGAGCCGCTAAAGCTAAATAGAAAATAAACCCCGGAGGCAGCTTTATTTTATATTGTTCTGTTGTCGTATACGCGTACAAAAGACAATTTACGTTCATCGGCTTGCGTAAACACACACATATGTCGGCGCTAGGTATATTGCCGCAGTCTTTCCACCGTATTGGGCTTCGGCGGAGCCTAATGCGCCTGTTTCGACGGAATAGCGCGCGCAAAAGCAGCAAGCACAGCGGCATGGGGCAGTTGTGTCCAAACTGCGGAGCACATTTTTTGCTGGAGATGACATTTGCCCGCCACATGTACGAGTGCTCTGGCTGAGCAAGCGGTCCCTATATTCTACATTTTGCATTCGAGGAAGGAAGGGGGGTCCATATAATTTTGTCTTTGTGCTTGACATCTTTTTTTCTGCATGCCAGGCGGGTTTTTCTTGTATTGTTTTTGGTTCTTTTACGTGCACTATTTGTTTCATATGCTCTTCTTTGTGAACTGTTTTTTCTCACCGTAAATAAATTCACATTTACTCACAACAAAAACATAATGTCAGTAAGAGAGTAAAGGTTGTCATGCTGGACATTGCTGCTCCTCGTTTCGTGTCCCTATGACCTTTTCTTCGTCATTGCAGAATTAGTGGGAAATCGTCTAAACTCGTCTTTTTTCAGTGCTAAACTTTCAAGCAAGAAAATGGAAAAATAAGAGATCATCCCTTGGTCAATGCATGGTGAGATTTTGTCACACGCGTTCCGTTTTGTGTCTCCTTTATGTTCCTTGGGGAAGTGGCCCATGAAGCTGGAGTTGTCACTAATCTTTCTTTGCATCTGCAGATACAATATTCCATCTCGCTTTGACACAAGCGAGCGATTTGCGCTGCACCTGTAGAATGGAATGTCTTGCCCCATGCACACGGTTGGTGCCATCCAGCGTAGAAAATAATATCCTAATCGAGCAGGACTGGCTCTTATTTTGGAATGCTGTTGTGTTTTACTTGCCCCTTTACTGTATATGGCTTGCCAATCCTTCGGACTTCAGCAACATTCCGTATAATACGAAAATAAAAGGGAAATCCATCATAGAATGACTGATTGCAGGTGTGTGCAAAGAAGATGAGAAAAAATACAAGCACGATCGGCGGCTAGTGCAATGCTGGTACTGAGCCGCCGTCCAAAAGCAAAACACTATAATTACTTTAACGTAGACACGAGATATTGCTTCCTTCTTTTTTTTTGCCATCTTTAGGCATGGGGGGCTAGCAACAACGTTTCAGTCATAGATCTTCTCACGCATTGCTCGAAAAGGATAGAGAAAATGGCAAACTAGTGCAACACGAGGACAATCGAGAGAGAAATATACAAATTAGGGAACAATGCAAACAAAAGAGATGCCAGTGCTCGGAAGGTTAGGCAGTAGGCGCTGTATTGTGGCTCGCTTACAAGTAGCATACACGGAATATAAAAAGGGCAAGGGAGGGAAATGGCCGAATGTGCTGAATACCCATTGTCCCGCATGGCTCCTCTCCCACACGCAATACCAGCATCTCCTTTATTTGTATCGACTAGCAAAGCTACCGTGTCTGTAAACATTCTTTGATAATTGCAATAACGCGTTGTATAATCGGCCACTTCAAGAAGCAAGCGTCATTGCTGCTAATCAAGCACAAAATAACAGACATCGTAATATCAAGCAAGCCTAACAACGCCGTTTAGCTGCAAACCGACCCCATTAATCGACCATCCAAGATGACTGATAACGAAAAGGAAATAGTTGTCGCTTCCGAGACAGGGCTGGACAAAGGCGACGTCGTAGTTGTCCCTCAATCGGGGCCCGAGCGCGAAGCCATTGTCCGGCGACTCAAGCTAAAGCTGGATCTGCGTCTCGTTCCCTATCTCGCGCTTCTCTATCTCTTCAATGCCCTGGACCGTGGAAACATCGGGAATGCACGTCTGGCTGGCCTGGAAGAAGGCACCCATCTCAAAGGCAACGACTTTTACAACGCCTTGTCCTTCTTCTACTTTGGATACACGATCTCGCAGATCCCAAACATGTTTATTCTCAAGAAGGTCACGCCTGCGGTGCTTGTCGGCGTGACCATGATTCTGTGGGGAGTCTGCTCAACTTCCATGGCCGCTGCAAAGAACTACTCTCAGCTCGTCGCGTCGCGCTTCTTCATGGGGATCTTTGAGGCGGGCGTAGGACCAGCAGCACCTATCATCCTGTCGTTTTTCTATCTGCGTCATGAGCTTGCCTGGCGTACTGCACTCTTCTACGGATCGTCCACCTTTGCTGGCGCTTTTGGCGGGCTGATTGCCTATGGCGTAGCAAAGAGCCTGACCCACGACAAGTTGGCTCCATGGCAACTGCTCTTTGTCATCGAGGGCATCCCAACCATATTCCTTGGCATCCTCACAATATTCGTGCTTCCAAACTCGCCCGAGAAGCTCGAGCGCTGGTTTGTCACTCCCGAGGAGAAGCAGGTCGCGATCGAACGCTCTCGCAGCGGCCATAACGCTGACACATCGCTCCTGGACAAGCGTCAACTGCTGGCTGCACTGAAGGACTACAAGAACTTCTTCACCTGCATGATCTACATAGGACTCAACATCCCGTTGGCTTCATACACGTCATTCCTTCCTACAATTATCAAGGAGATGGGCTATACGGATGTCAAGGCCCAGCTTATGACGGTTCCGCCGTATGCCTGCGCCATCGTCACAGTCTTCTCCGTGTGCTGGTGCTCTGACCGCACAAGGAACCGCGGATACCATGTTGCTGCAAGCGCCTTGGTCGCATGCATTGGCTACATTCTACTGATTTCGTCAAACAAGCTGGGCGCCAACTACACCGGAGCATGCTTTGTTGCAATGGGGCTCTACCCGATCATCCCGCTGATGCTCAGCTGGGTCGCCAACAACCACGTCGGCCACATCAAGCGCGCAATTAGCGTAGCTATGCTGAACACGTTTGGCCAGTGCTTTGCCACTGTAGGCACGCAGATATATAAAACAAAGACTGCACCGCGCTTCTACATGGGCTACGGCGTCTGCCTCGCCTTCACCGTGGTGATGATCGTGTTCTCGCTTTCTCTTTCGTTTGTTCTGAAGCGCGAGAATGCCCGTCGTGACGCAACGCACGGCGAGCCAAAGGAGCTGACCGCCGAAGAGCAGCAGGAGGCAATCAATAGCGGCATCTATGACAACCACCCATCATTCCGTTACTACATCTAGATTGCGCGTTGATAACTGTACACAGCTTTTTCTTATGTATTCTCCCCTATATGTTAGTGACATGGTAAATAATAATGTCAATCGGGCACTGCGCAGCATGTGCTATCCGGCCGCAATCCCCCCGTCCCTTCAATATAGTTAATGTATAGAACACAGGTGATTAAGACGCCACACGTAAGCTGCAGATGATCTAGCCCCGGTTGCCGCCGCGGTTTCCCCATCCTCGGGGGTTGTCATCCTTAAAGTTGTCCCAGTCGCGCTGCTTCATTGTCTCTGCATCGAGCGCTTCGTGGTCATTGTCATTGATCTCAGGCTTTGGGTCCGGCTCCTTCCCTCCGCCACTAATGATATTCCCGCGCTCCTTCTCCTGCTCCAAATACTCGTCAACGGTCATAGTTGGCAGAGCCCAGCCAGGTCGAAACACGCCGTCCTTGATCCGCTGTCGATTGTTGGTAATCACAAATGGCTGTGTTGGTCTGCCGTTCTTGTCAAAGATTGGACGGACTTGTTGCCCGGTTCTTGGATCGATCTGGCGGGGTAGGTCTGAATCCAGCTGCCAGTCGCTTTCATGAGCTCGGTCAGCAGTCCGAGCATCACCAGACACAGATTCACTTGTGCGTCGCTTAATTTCTTCCATTTGTTTAGCCATCGCAATTTCATCGCTTATGGCGCTCATATCGTCAACTACCTGATGTATCTTTAGGTCAATTAGCTTAACCGCGTGCTCGCGTTCTACCTCGTCCATGTCCTCGTCATTGTCGTTCTTTGCGCTGTCTCCTAGGGAGAGCTTTGTTTCCAGCCCAGCGATTTCCTGCTGCATTGTCCGCATTTGCTTATAGCGGGCTATCTTGTCATTCCTGCCTTTTCCTGCACTCGCTGGGCTTATAGCGTTCGCAGACGGGGCACTGGGGGTGCTCTGCACCACGCCCTCTGCGTGCCGAGCCAATAGCCTTCTCTCGGCTTCGCTCAGCGGCTTGAATGTCCCAAGCGTGAAGCAGTTTCCGAGAAACAGCCTGTACTGCTCCTGAGCTTCCTCCAAGACAGACACGCGGTTATCGGGGGCATGTAGCTTTTGCAGCGCTTCGCCAAGGTAGGCATTGACAAGGATGAGCTTCAGTTCATTGGTCGAATAGTCATCGGGCATCTCATTACTGCTGAACAGAGACAAGTGCTGCACCTGAGTGTTGCACACCCGCAGGCGCTCCACCAAACGCCTCGCCTGCTTTTGATACTCCTCACTACTGGAGGCATGTTCTGAGTTGTTGATTGCCTGCAATTCCCGCTGAGCACGTACGAAATTCACCCGTAGTGAGTCTTGGCTATCGTCTGTTTCGCCCATGATTGAGTGGGAGCGATATTTCGATGAAGAAAACAAAAATGGATATATGGATTCAGAGCTGAGAAAAGAAATAAAAGTGGAAGAAAGAAAATATAAATCATCACAACACCAGCTAGATTTTAAAGTGTAATCAGCAACAGAAGTATGGTATTCGGAATCCAGCTAATCAACTGTATATTTGGCTGATTAGTGGGCTATGCAATAAATGCAGCAACAGGATCCCACAGAAATGTTGACTGAAGCTTGGAGCATATCTAGTTCCTGCTTGAACCAGATGGATCATTGCACCCAGATAAGCTATCTATTTCTGTTTTCTCTTTTCAATCCACTGATTCATGTTCGCCCAAAAAAACTTATTTTAGCATGTAGCCAAAATTATCACCACTATCATTTCATTTCTCTAATTAATGTTATATGGTTGTGGGCTTTTTTGTGAAGAATCTGCGTATCTGGTTGATAATAGAGATTTTTGCGAAGATAGCAAAAAACAATTATGTACTCTAGAAAAAGACAAGTAACAATGCCATGATTTTTCTGCTATAATGATAGACCTCAATATGCCATGTCCGTGCACAAGATGACGTTTACATGATCTACTCTACATCAGTTCGCACACAGATTGGAAAACTATATTTTCTTATGCTTTGATTTTTCCCTTCTAAATTGCAACTAGCGAATGGACTAGAGCATCGTTTTCTAGGAGAAGTGAGTGTTCTAAAAATATTAGTGGTGAATGTGGAAACGGAATGTCTAATTTTAGCATGTCAAAAACACGCACATATAGGACAGAAAAATTTTAGTAGAGAGTAGTAAATAGGGATCATCTGAGATGTTAGAACAGTAGCTTTTTCCTTCAGGACTTTTTTATTTGTTTATTGTTTACGCACGGTGGCGTAAACGGGTGCATACCAATTCCGCACGGCATGTATTCAGATACACGAAGGAGGAAGACATGTACCCGAGTGAGCAAGAGCTAGTGTTCTTTGGAAATAAAAGAATATCACACAAGTGATTTTACATCAGCACAGGTTATACATACAATTGTGTGTTCTATTCTTGGATGCAAGACCCACGAGAATAAGGATGATGTATTTACTCGTTGAACTTTTTCTCCTGAAACAGATAATTGCCACGAGAACAAGAATAATGTACTTTTTCTAACAATTGGCACCCGTGTGCACGATACAAGTAAGAGATATCTTGGAATCGTATAAATACAAGTGAAAAACGGGATGTGGCATGAATCTCAAAACAAGCAACTCTGAATCACCACAACTCCTTAGTTCATCGGCCGAAAACGACAACAAGAGCAAACCACCGAATCTACACTACTAGAGTAACAATGCGCGCATCTAGACTTGCCAACACCACCGCCGCCGCCAGCTGTGTCCTTGCCCTCGTCGCACTGATGGGTGCCGCGCCGTCCGCCGCAATGGCGCTTCCACAGGACCAGGAGGCGAGCAGCGTCGCAGCGCCACAGTGCACAGGAAACACAGCCATATGCCCCAACAACGAGGACGGAGTGTCGTCTTCGTACTTGCAGTGCAACAGCTGGTCGCAGACATACGAGACCGTCAACTGCCCGACCGACCAGGTGTGCTACGCCAACCCGACATCGCCAGGCACCGTTATGTGCGCACCACCCGGCAGCGGCGGCGTCCCAAGCGCCGGTACGTGCTCGGGCCACGAGGCAAAGTGCGCGGCGGCCGGCCAGTCAGGCAGCTACTTTAGCTGCGAGCCGTGGTCGGGACAGTATGTTAACAACGAGTGCCCCACCGGCCTCACCTGCTACAACAACCAGGACAACACCGGTGTTCTGTGCCTCTAGCTCCACAGCTCGCCCAGTGCGGAACAGGACCTCTCCTTGCTGGATACGCCAGCATAGCTAGCGTTGGCTGACAGAGCAAACGCCCGCCACTACAACAACAATTACCATTATTATTAATAAAGATCTATGCAATTACACACCCCGAGTCCTTGAACTTTGTCTGCCCCGACCTCTTGCCACGACCAGCACCAGCCCTGGAGGCAGGAGACGTCGATGTCGGACGGCCGTTTGGAGCAGGACTGCTATTGTTGCTGTTACTGTTGCTGCTGTTCTTCCCAATAAGTGCATCTATTCTGCTCGAGAAAGTGGGCAGTGACGATGCCCGCATTGTCTGGCAGTCATGGACATCAGGAAACCTGTGCTTGAGACAGTATCGCTTCTTGCACGAGCTGCATATTGTCCAGGCGTGCGTCTTTGTCGTGCATCCCTTGGCAGCACATCCACCACCTCCTCCTTTTGGTCCTGACGCCGGGCCCTTTCTATTACTGCTGCCGTTGCCGTTGTTGTGCTTTGCCTTTGGCGAGCACATGCCCGATTCAATGTGTCTGTTGATAACAATGTCTGGCTCCTCATCTGG
Organism: Coemansia sp. Benny D160-2; assembly: GCA_027595805.1. Taxonomy (NCBI): domain Eukaryota; kingdom Fungi; phylum Kickxellomycota; class Kickxellomycetes; order Kickxellales; family Kickxellaceae; genus Coemansia; species Coemansia sp. Benny D160-2. The sequence continues at coordinate 37,450 of JANBOK010000032.1, read as the reverse complement.
ATTTGTGGCTATAACGTCGCCGCATATAGGGCACGCAGGAACTATCCTGTCCTTCACTAGGTCTTTTCTTTTGCAGTCATGATCCTGGCTCCGCCAATGCTCGTCACTACATGCAACAGAAAGCACAACCCCCCCCCACAGGATATAAAGACAAGTAGACGAGCAAGGGTGTTAGTGCAAAAAGTGTGCTCAAAGCAACATGCCCATTGTCGCTCCACTCCATTCTCTTTTCCCAAAAACATCTGACAAAAAGCACATAAACCTCCTAGGTGCGCGGTGGTATACTTGCGATACCTACCAAAAGAATGACCTGCAGTATGTGCATTCAACGGCCAAGTAGTCCAGCTTGTTGCATTCGCCGAGAGAACAGTATTTGCCAACGTCCGGAAGCTCCATTTGCCGCACAAGAATGTATGAATAGGACTAGAAAAGAAAAGGCTGCTTGTGGAAAGTGCGTTGGAATAATAATAAAGAAGAAAATACAGTAACAAAAGGGCGAATTCCAAAACAGAAAAGACTGTGTAGAGAAGAAAAAGAAAGAAAAGGAAGATCGGCTTTTTTTGTTGTCGAAAAATGGCTGATGGCTTGAGGCTTCTTGCATGTTTCCGGGTTTTATACGCTTGACATCCTCCAGACAAGTTCTGTGCGCAGTTCCTGGGTTCCCACTCCCCATTCCAGAGCCCTGGAGCCAGTCAGTCCCCTCCCTCGCAAGCACACGTCATCCATATGGAGACCCAGCAACCGCTTACAAAGCGCATCTGCGGGGATTGCGGATGAATCCATTGTTCGTGGTGCGAAAGAGCTTAGGAGCTGAAAATTGCACAGCAGTGTTATTGTGGCAAGCCTCAAAAGAAGAAGAAGAAGAAAAGAGAACATGAAACACAGTACAGACGGTAATATTGTGACGGATGTGGAGATAAATGAAGGCAGAAAGAGAGAGAAACGGATGACCTGGGCCTACGCTTACGCAATAAGCAGCGGCCCAATTACCTCCCCGACTAGTAGCCCGAGGGCTTCTCCATGGTGGTGTCGTAGGCGCGGATGAGCTTCTCCTGGCCGCCCTCGTTCTGAGAAAAGGCGTAGCCACGCGTGCGGCGCAGACGCTGCAGAAGACGCACCTTGTGGACGGCCTTCTTGAAGCGCTCCATCCGCGGGCGGTAGTCGGGGATGTTGAACTTCTGGATCTCCTGCACAATGTGATAGGGTTTTGTCAGATACATGCGCTTCAGGAACTTGTAGCCGTAGTCGCGCACCATGCACAGCACGGAGAGCAGCACGGCAGTAAGCCAGAAGCGCGGGTTGGCGTAGACGTGGGGAATGATGCCCTCGTACTCGGTGGATGTCTTGAAGCGAGGCGCGACAACCGCGTAGACCGGCAGAAAGACCAGCCACAGCACAAGCGAGCCGGGAATGGCCAGAACGGTCCACTTGGTCCACACGTTGGTGATCAGCGCAGCCTTCAGCAGCACGGTTGCCAGCACGGCGGTGTAGATAATCACGCCGTACACCCACTGGCCGCTGACAGTGCCGTCGCGCTCGGTGTCGTTGGCCAGCAACACGGTGCCCAAGAAGAACAGAATCAGCGAGTGATAGAAGGCGTTGATGGCCCAGCCCCAGAATGCGCGCACGTTGAAGAACACGCCCTTCTGGCCCATCTTGTACATCTCTGGATACCGGTCAAGGCTGCGCGCGCTCAGGAACTGGTCAAACACGCCGATAGCGAATGGCGGCATCACTGTGAAGAACACAGTGTAGAAGGTAATCGACCACGACTCGTACACCGTCTGCCCGGAGAACACGTTGAAAAACGCAAACCAGAACTGCGTGATGTAGAGCGTGATGTTTTTGTAGAACGAAAACAGAATCATCTTGCTCAGCCGATGGTAGCTCCACGCCCCGTGCACAAGCAGCAGCTTGCGTAGGTACCGGAACTGTGCTATCGCAAAGTCTGCCGACCGAGCCGCCTGTAGGCCCTCCTGTCCGCTGATGCCCACACCCACGTGCGCCGCCTGGATCATACTGACATCGTTGGCGCCGTCCCCGATCGCCAGCAGAATGGCCTTGCGCCGCCGCTTGACCAGCTTCACAACAAGCGCCTTCTGTAGTGGAGACACGCGGCAGCATACTACCGCCTTGCATAGCGTCGCCAGCTCCAGAAACAGGCCCTCAATATCCTTCTCCAGCGCAAAATCCAGGCTGCGTCCATCGATGATCAGCGCCAGCGAGTCAAAGTCGATGTTTGATCCGCGGCCCTCATGAATGGCATCCAGCTTCTTCTGCAAGAACTCCTTTGTCTCCCAGTGTGTCGTCTCGTTGCATATAAGCAGCGAAAAGTCCTCCTGGATGAGCTTGCAGCTGTATCCGATGTTGATTGCCGTCTCCTGCCGGTCGCCCGTCAGAACCCAGATCTTGATGCCTGCCTGCGCAAGCGTGTAGATTGTCTGCGGCACGCCGTCCTGCAGCTTGTCCTCGATTGCCGTCGCTCCCAGAAGAACCAGATCGCGCTCAATCAGCTCTGCCACGCGGTCTAGCTCCTGCTGTCGGTTTGTTAGCATCATCGACGCCTTTGTGTGCATACTGTTCCACTTGCGGTACTCTTCTGCGCCGACATCGCGCATAGCAATGCACAGCGTGCGAAGCCCCTCCGTGGCATACTCCTCCAGATGCCGCAGCGTCGTCTGCACGCAGTTTCCGCTGGCTGCCTCGTCCAGCCGCTCAAGAATCACCGTGTCCGCGCCCTTGCAGTAGAGCTTGATGGATCCATCTGGACACCGCAGCAGCACCGACATGCGCTTGCGCGTGCTGTTGAACTCGTTTACATTGAGCACCTCGTAATCCTTATCGACGCCCATGACGCTAACTGTAATTGACCGCGGCTTGCGCGTGTGGAAAACAAAGTCTGCCAGCGTGGCTCCCTTGACTAGTGCTCCTTCGTCGGGCGATGATGCCTGGTACTCAATCCCGCCCTCCGCCTCAGCCTGGCGCTCGGGAATGACTGTGTGGCAGGTAGCCAGCAGCTGGAAAAACTCGAAAAGCATGCCGTGGTGCTCAATGTCCCTAAGCTGTTCCTTTAGCTGATTGAAATCGTACTGCCCAACAACCTCGCCATCCACCACACGCGCGCGCTTGCCCGCCTCGACAATGTCCGAGTACATGACTCCCCCCACAGAGCACTGCCGAAACTCCATAATGTTCTGCGTCAGCGTCCCCGTCTTGTCGCTGAAAATGTACTCAACCTGCCCGAGCTCTTCCACCAGCGACGATGTGCGTGCAAGCGCTGGCGTGTCCGAGCTTTCGTCGTACATGTCCATGTCGGCATTGATCAGCTGCGCCTGCTGGAACTTTACCACCTCCATCGTCACAATCAGCGAAATTGGGATCAGGTTGTTGTACAGAATGATAAATGTCAGAATGTTCTTGACAAACGTCTTGGCCCCCTCGCCCTTGGGCAGATACAGGTATTGCAACCGGTCGCTGTTGCGCGACGTCAAGATCTGGCTGCCCAGTGCGCTCAAAACAGCAAGCAGTACAAGGATAAAAAACAGAAAGATGATCTGCCGGTTGGTTGTTTTCTCCACGTTTGTACGCTTGATGGGCGCTGCTGTTGCGTTGCGCATCAGCTTGGTCTCGTGTCCAGTAAAGATAACAACTGCGTAGATCCAGTCCGTGTTGCGCAGAATTGCCCCACGCAGTAGAATCTGCGTCGGGTCCAGCGACAGCTCCTTGAACCCAAGCTTACCACCCTCTGAAACAAGAGTGCCCTCAAATGTGTACAGGCTGTCGTTTGGCAGCTCCGTCTTCATGTGTCCACGCAGGTCCTGCAAGTCACCAGGCGTCAGCAGCTTGGCAGTCTCAGGTAGACCTTGCTTAACCTTGAGGTTTGTCTCGCCATCGAGGTTGCTGGTCTCAATGTAACACATGCCTTCGGGCTCCGAGCTGCTCAGCATGACAATGTCCGCCGGAATCGCTTCTTTGTTTTCAATCCGAACAATGTCGCCCACCTCAATGTCGCGCCATGCCTTGTCGACAAATGATGTGCCATCAAGGACTCTTGCTGTGCTTTTGTTCATCTCTCCGTCCGAACGATGGCGCTTGAGGTCCTCTGCGAGCTCCTTCACTGCCGTGGCTGCCAGCACCACCGCAAGAGGCACAATCGTCGTCCACCGCGATGTCGGCGTTACTCCGCTTATCTGTTGGATGCACCCAGTGAACAGGAAAAATACGTTCGCGTACTTTGAGAACTGCTCAAACAGGAACTTTGGAAGAAACGTCAGAAAGTTGTACTTTGCGGTTGACACGCGATTTCGCTTATACTTGTACTGCGCGTTGCTCTCGCGGTTTCCAATATGCACTGTGCGAAAGTTGTCCCCGTTTCCAGACCCAAAAGCCGGTCCTGGCGTTTCCCGCTCCTCGGCTGGGCTCTCAAAGTTACTCATGCTTCTGCTCGCATTGCCGTTGTACCCGGCGCCCTGCTGCCCGTCATCCTCTGCCAGTGTTTGAAGCGGAATGTTCGAGCTGCTCTCGTGGGCAAGCAATGAGCGTCGGAGTCGGCCGTCCGCCTGGCTCTGTCGCCGCTTGCTTAGCTGTCGCTTCAGCAAGGTTGAGGCCCGACTAAGCGGGGTATCGTTTTCGCTGTCCGAGTCGTTCATAAACTGCATGCGCTGGTATGTCGTTGGGCCACGTGATGGCTGGGACTCGAATTCGCGGTCCCGGTGCGAGTCATCAAGCTTTTCCATGATCCGCTGATGCTGGTCCAGGTCGATAGAGCTCATGCGCCGCCCATGCGACTTTGTCATCGGCATGTTTTCTGATGGACCATAGTCGGACGGCGTGTAGTTGTTTGAATGGCCATAGTAGTCCTCGTACTCTTCCTCTTCCTCATGCAGCGGTTCGCCATACAGCGCGCTTCCCGTGTTGTTCCCACGCGCTCGGTTCTCGGCCCGCCCAGCCTCGCGCCGTAGACTGAGCTGCTGTGCTGGACGCCGCGGATGGGACTGGTGCACCGAGACCGAGTCATCGTCAACTAGTGGCGAGTTGAGATACGAGTGGGTTGAGTGTTCTGTGTCTGGGCTTCTTACTAGATTCTCCTGCGACTCATCATCGCCCCCGTAAGCTGTGAGATAGAAATTGTCGTTTCTTTGAGCCATTACCAATTCCTCTTTACTGTTGTCGTTTCAAATTGTCCCGCCCTTCTGTTTGTATAACCAATCACGGTTGAAAACAAGTATAGCAGCTCTTGTTACTGATTGCCTGGTAGGCTAGCTTTAGAACTGTGTGTCAACAGCAACAACGACAACAACAAGTAAGGCGAATAGCAGAGAGAAAGAGTGTGGAATGACGCACAGCAAATGCCCTGCTTTGTACGGCGCAGAATACAAAAGAGGCTTATTGAACAAAAACAAACGCTTTAGAAGAAATATAGAGCAATATTACTAGACTGGCATGTGCCAAAGGCAAAGAAGAAAGAAGCAGCCTTTTTTTGGGGGGGAGAGCAAGGTGGACAACCAAAAAGCGGTGGACTTTAACGCCAAGAGCCTTTTCCCCCTTGTTACGATTGTTTGTGGTGATGCTGGCAACGCCTAAAACTTGCGAAAGAGCAGAAAAATCAGCGGCCTTCCTCGTGACGGTGCAAAGAGAGACGATAAAATTGGACGAAGAAAGGTTCAGAGCAAACAGAGACAGCAGAAGGGAAAAGGCCAGACCCTCTTCATCTAAAACATAAAGCAGGCAAAGAATGCTGACAGCTGCGACAAGAGCATCCGATGCTGCTCCTCTTCTGTATTGAGGTTCTGGGTTTACGGAAGGATTGGCTTGAGCAAGCGGACTCTTTCTGTGGTCTGTGGTGGGATCAATCCAAATCAATCCAACCCAACTTCTTTCTGTCTGCTAGCGGGCTTGTGCTTTTGAAACCACGGATCACCTTCGCTCTACGCTCATCATAGCATCACAGAGCAGACAAAGGAAGGTGGGACAAAGCAATCCGTACATTACTGGGCGTAATGCTGTGCTATAGAGGCGCCAATGGGAAAAAACAAACACCGCACCACAACCACATTATTAAATCCCTTGGCAGCTCATTATCAGCAATGATGTAACCGCGCATGTCTTTTGCGGTCCGATCTTCGTGCATCCGGTCCGGATAGAATTTTGTTTGGCGATTATCGATTTGCAAGGCGAAAAGACCATTTGTAATTCAGGCATATGAAGCCAGCAGCTGTTGGCTCTTTCATGGTGATATGGATCCACAGTGTTGAAATACCGTTCAGAGAAAGAGGGGAGGTGGAAGGCTTGCTCGTGCTACTGGTTCCATCCAGTGTCGTCTGGCTCAATTTCTGAAGCTAATAGGCAGCAGCTGCTTTAGCATTAGCGCGTCCAGAACAGTAGTAGCTGATTACGCCGCATATTTCAAAGACGATTGCAAGGATCAAGAAAAAATTAATATGCTGCAAAAACCCGCGGCAGTTGCTACTTGTCTGTAATTCCGCTGGTTAATTGAAGGTCTATCCATGAGACGACAGAAGGAAGTCTGAGGCCTATTAAACACCAACCAGGACAGCAGTAATGGAATCCAGTATGTTTCCTCATGCTCTCTCTGCCATACACCTGCTCTCCGAAGCGAGCAAAGCGGCGAACAGATATTATTTCTGTCAACCATAGCTTTCATACTCGTAAAAAAAGGTCGTGGTGACGTAGCCCGCAATGAGAAAGGAAAGTAGTAGGACATTCGTCTGCTTGATTGCTTGTTTGTTTGTTTGTCTAGTGGCATCTCTTCTGAGGAATCAGATTTTGCTGGAAACTCACTCAGCTAGGCGATATCCTCCCCTTCGTTCTTTCTAGCTGTGGATGCTACTATTTTCATTAAGCCCATCCGCCACTGCAGTAGCTATATTGGAGTCAAGAAAAGTTTGTCAGTAGCAGTTCCCTTTTTTTGCTTTAACAGTGGAAACTGCTGGGCAGACTGGAAATGCGTTAATTCTTTTACGCGACGGTCTAATGCAGACTGGTGGGGGATAAAAAAAGTAGCAAGTACCAAGGCCGCAACTCGATAATTCTTAGAAGACACAGTAGTGCGATCGAATAAAAAATGAAGCAAAAGTAGAGCGGCTCATAGCAGCCGTAATCCTCCCCATTCCTCGCCCCACACACAACTGCGCTGCGGCAGAATCGAGGTGTCTTGGTGCTGAGGAAGCCGTCTGGTTCCAGAAAATTAATGAACAGATGCCTACTGTGCATCAAGTACCAAGCGAATCAGACACGAATAGCGAAAGCAATGCAGCAGACACAGCACAGAACATACGCGTTGGGATATACAAGGACCACATCTGGTTGTTTGCAATGCCGTATAAAAGCGACGGTGTTCCGCGGAATATGCCACCAGACTCCAGACTGAATCCATTTCAACCAAAGACCATCTTGTTCACATTTCATTATATTATATTTCGTACGACTCCTTTTTTGCATGCCCCCTCTCCACACTCAATTCTGACGACGGGCCTGATCTTTGACGCTTATTCTCATTCGGTCTTTCTTCTTTCTGCCGTGTTATATACCATTTTCTGGCTAGCAGACACAACACACAAGGGTTTAACAACAGACTGACACAACCGCCTGCCTGTTCCTGGATTATGCGTGTCCTTGTTTTTGCCTTTTTGGTGCTTGCAGACATTGCATCATCGCGCCCGGCTCCCCAGGCGCCCATACCCTTTGGTGCATCCCTGCCGTATCCACCGGCTCCACCGGTGCGCAACAAGGGCATTGTCGGCGGCCTAATCGACGGCCTTCTCGGGCCAAACTCCCTAAGCACCGATCTCTGTCTCGAGCTCAAGCTGGGCGACGGACCGCAGAGCTTTGCGCCCAATTGCCCCAACTACGTTGCCCCGCCGATTCTCTTGCCATCTGGGCCACTGGCCGGACCAGTGTTCAGGCGTGGTCTCATCGACGTCGAAAACTATGTTCCAGAGCCCCCGGTTCCTCCGCCAGTCCCCTTTCCCGCAGCCCCGCCTCGCCGCAACAAAGGCCTAATTGGCAGTCTTCTTGACCTGCTTCTCGGCCCGAATGCACTGAGCACTGATCTCTGCCTCAATCTCAAGCTGGGTGACGGACCGCAAAGCTTTGCTCCAAACTGCCCTAACTACTTGGCTCCACCAATGCTTCTGCCGCCCCCAGGAGCCGTGCCTTACCCCATTCCACCAGGTGGGCCGGGAGTACCGCCACCATACTTTGCAGCCCCCTTCTATCGCCGCGACGCCCAGCTGGAGATGGAACCACAGGACGTGCAGATACCCAGACTGGTCTTTGAAGAGGGCGAATACGAGTTCCTAAAGAAGCGCCAGCTTCCACCCGTTCCCTATGCTGGGGGCATGCCAGACATTCCTCCTCCTCCTCTTCCCCCTTTGCCGGTTCCCCTACCCCCTGCTGTTGCACCGGTTGTTGAAGAAGACTGTGAAACCGCTCCTCCGCCGCTACCACTACCACTACCACCGCCACTACCACCACCAGTTGCAGCTCCATACGAGGGGCTACCGCCCATTGTTGGTCCTGGCCCTATTCCTGTTCCGGCACCACCTCCTCTGCCAATGCCTGTGATGCCAGCGTATGAAGGTGCTCTCCCACCGCTACCGCTGCCACCACCGCCACCACCACCGCCACGGCCTGTTGCAGTCGAATCGTACGAAGAGGTGCTTCCTCCACCTCCACCGCCGCCTCCTGCGCCTATAGTTGAGGTACCGGCATATGAAGGTGTTGCACCACCGCCGCCGCCGCCGCCGCCTCCAGCACCACCACCTCCTCCGGTTCCAGTGGCTGTAGATGCCCACAATGAGGTTCCACCACCACCACCACCTCCTCCTCCTCCAGCGCCAATACTCGAAGCTCCAAAATATGAAGCTGCATTGCCTCCGCCTCCTCCAGTGCTGGTCGCCGTGGATTCTCATAGCGAGATACCCCCTCCGCCTCCGCCTCCACTTCCGCCAGTTCCTGCGCCGGAGATTGTGCCTCCTCCTGTTGCCGCATCGACATACAACAACGAGGTTGTCCTTGCCTATGCTAACACTGCCTCTGGTAACATGCCCGCCATCTGCATACCGGTATCATCTCCAATGGGCGTATATCCCGATGCCCCGCCTCCGCCCTTGGCTCCTGTGTACAACGAGATCTTGCCACCCATCTGATCTCCTTGCTATTGCACATCCACCATGTTTTACTTTAAAATACAGCTCGCCTCATGGTATATCCACCTTATCATTCCATACTTGTTCATCTGTCTCAATATATATATTCATTATTCAGTCCCCTCCACAAACTCGCTCTCTCTGAGAAATATCTAAAACATGCTACAAGGTCTCTTCACATTACAAAAGTACAAGTAGACTAACTGTGGTGTTTATTGGTCAACATTATTAGGGCTGCTGTTGCTGTTGCTGTTGCCCATGCTATATGCCGATGCGGCGGTACCTAGCTTTGCAGAATTGGAATAGCGTCGGTGTATCGGCAGTGCCATCTCCTCGCCGCCCTTGTCAAGCGCCGCCGGTCTGCGCCGCACCAGCGAAGAGTCGCCCGTTACAGAACTGCCCATGATGGCTCTTCCGCCATAGGCAATACTGCTGCCGCTCGCTGTGCCGCTACTGCCGTACTCGCCGCCGCCGCTATTTGGACTGCCGGGCTCTAGCACAAGTTGTGGAAACAGCAGTCTGTTACTGTTATCTGACACCCCACTTTCGGTTTCACGACTCGCCGTCTGGCGGCTACTGTCCGGTTTGTCAGTAGCCCTTGGTGGGAGCCGTGGAGGCACTGGCTGATTCGAGTCCAGCAATATGTTTTCAGTACTTTGTTGCTGCTGCTTGGTGTTCGGTTGGAATGCTGACGCTCTTTCTGACATTAACTCACTCGTAGCAACATCCATGCTGACACTCGTATTGCTTTTCTGCATGGACTGCCACCACGTCTTTGCCGACTCTGCGGCCTGACTGTCCTTGGCTCGTTTAAAAAAGGATGCCGCAGACGCGGATATTGAGCTCTTGATTGATGCCGCAGACGCGGATGGCGCTGGCGACAGCGATCGAGCTGTGGTCTCAATGTCACCAGTCCTCAGCTTCTCCCTGTTTTCTCTAAGCTGTTGCCGGTACCTCTCCAAAGACTCGCTGCTTGAGTTTGCTGTCGTCTCGTTGTTGAGCTGGCTAGGCGTAACCATTTGCTTCCGTATTGCCAGCGGGTCGTGTTGCACTGTAACTTCTTGGTTGCCGCTGATGTTACTGCCAATACTGCCGATGCTGTCCCTTCTTACATGCGGAAAGTCCGACTTGATTGATGCTGACTCGCTTGGATCCACAATGCCGCTAGATGCGTCCGCTAATGAGAACGAAAGAGGTCGCTGCTTTGGCTGCGACTGAAGTGTCTCTACCATGCTCTGGCGGTCACTCCCTGCTGCTGGAATAACAGATGTATTTTCCTTACGATTGGCGATATAATCATTGCCGTTAGCTGGATGTGTGCTTCCGATTCTGCCTGTCTGAGTAACAGTGCTAGACGAGCGGTCTGATGCTGTTGGCGCTGTGGCTTCTGACTGACTATTACCATCGCCGTCGCCATTGTCAACCTCTGAAACGGCGTCATCATCAAGGTCAGCATCGTTGTAGTCCTTGAGAGACCGCTCCAGAATCCCACCGTCTTCATGAGGAGTCGGGAAAAACACAGTGTCATCCATGTTTGGCAGCACCATAGAAATGCGCAAAATATCGTATATCTGCTTCTCGATTGCCTGAGAAATAACCGCATACTTGACCTGCTTCTGCATAAACACGGGTGAAAGCTTCAGACGCATTTGCGGCATCTCATAGAACCCGACCCAGACACGGTTCGACGGGGCAGGTCTGAACCGAACGAGCATCTTTCCTGCCAGGCTTTCTAGCACTACTGACAGAGCAATCGAAAGGCGCAGGGATCCGAGCTTCACGTTCGTTTTCAGAACCACCTTGAAGCCACCTACGTAATGCATATACATTGATGCGTCAATCTGTCCGTTGGCATCAAAGGATTCCAGTTTTGTGTTGGTTATAACCGGAGCATTGTCTCCAACGTCAAGATCAGAAACCACCATTCTGTCTAGGAAAATCGGCCGCTGAACGCGATCAAACTTGGATTGAAGCTTGCGGATAAAGTGCTGGCGCAAAAACTCGGTCCGATACATGGCCAGAAAGATACGTCCCACCATGGCGTTCAGCCACTCGTCCTCGCGCACTTTGCCTGGCCCAGCCTGTGCGCCTCTAGCCGATATTGTGTCAAAAACCGATCTAATACCGGGCTGATCGGGGATAAAGCAGCTGCGCCGCATGCGCATAAGCAGCTGTTCGCGCCTGGCCTTGGTAAGCCTTGGCTTCGTTTCTGTTGTGGCGTCTCCTCCTCTGCTGCCTGCCAGCTGTGCTGACTGTGCTGCCGATTCGCCGCCAGGGGCCCTAACGTCCTCAGTCTCCAAATGGCTGCTGCCGCTATCCAGCTCGTCTACTGCGCCGTGGCTATCATTGCCCTTTTCGTCATCGCCACTACTGCTTTCAAGCGACGCAGACGCCAGGGAGCTCCACGACAGAGCAAAGTACCAATCCTCCTTGTCTACAGGCTTATCTGCGTAAATGTAATAATCCGGAACCTGCCTCTTGTAAAGAACGGCCTCAACTCCCTCGTTCAGCGGAGACAGTTTAATGGGGGTTCTGCGCGAGTATACCTGCGACTCGCTGACATCCGGGTTGTGGTGAAGCGACACCCGGTGCTTCGACATAATAATCACACCACGGCACTCGTTCATTGCCTCGCTGTCATACATAACAAGGGTGTCGCCAACAAGTACTGCGTAGTACATATCTTGCCCGCTCTCGGTGCTGGCGACTGGTGTACTGCCTGCCTGACCATCGGCAACTGTCTTTTTTGTGTTGTTTCGCCTGTTGTTCATCCACTTTGCAAACCCGCGTGCAACAAGGTCGGTTAACTTTGCGTTGGTGTCTGCTGTCTCTGGCGGAGGAGCTCCCAGGGAGCGAGTGATGCGAAGCCAGCCAGTTCGCTTGGCTCCGTAAGGCGAGGCGCAGGCCTGGCCGTCTGTCTCCACCTCCCCAGACCGCGTATTTGACTTGCGACTCTTCTGCTTGGCATATCTGCGCTCAAGCTTCTGTGCGCGGCTGACCGGTGCCTGTTTGCTGTCTGCTTGGTCACTTGCGTCTGGCAATGACGACCACAATAGAAATGCGCCTACTGCGAGCGCTGCTGGAAGAGTGAACAGGCCCAGTAGATACGCCAGCAACCACTGGACTGCAGACATTTGTGCACTATGTTATACTCTGGTTCTGTTTATGTAGCGGAATACAAAAAGACGGTGGAGGAATGTCTAGTGTCGCTTACTGCTCTCCGCCCCTTCTCACTCTTGTGAATTTTCAAAGAAAACAAGACAGGTTGACTGACGGCCGTGAATATGACTACAATAGCTAATAATACAAATGAAATGTAGAAACTGTGCTAAAAGCAAGGAGGGAAAATGAAAAAAAAGAACGGGAAAAATTAAAGCAGGAAAAAAAGCGATAGAATGATGATGTCCTCTCCTTTTGAGATGGTTTTAAACTAACCGAAACCTGTTGACCACAAAATCAATCAGAGTCAATCACAACGGCTGTGTGCTTCTTTATCTTTCTACCGCCACCCCTTTTTCTGTATACTGCTGGCATTTCTATTTGCTTTTTATTTTCTTTCTAATAATGCCAGACCCGGCATCATTTGTCAGTGTTTCTGAAACAGGCGTTGAACAGCCACGATCAAATCGGGGAGACTTTGTAACTTCAGAACGCGATTGCGGACGATGCAGTGCCAAAGGCGATTTTCTTGTGTACGTGGAGTTTGGCTCGAAGCTATGTCCCGGGGCTCGTCGTTACATTGAACGGGCTGTGCATCGAGTGATCCGCTTAGACGCATCAGCCGAGGAAGACAGACATGACAGAATGCCGCGTAAACGCCGGCGATTTGAGGACAGCGGCACAGACGAGGGAGGTTATGGGCGCTACCGCGACAGTGAGCACTATGCCAGCAATGAATACGAGCGAGGCTCACGACACAGAGATGACAGAGAGAGTAACAGAAAAGATCTTGCTGGCACTAAAAGGAAACCCGGGTCTAATGAAGATCTGGGAAATGCATCATTTGCAAATCCTACGCTAGTCATATACAACGAGGAAGCGGGTTTTGATCTGGACACAACCAGGGACATTGACTTGGATAGAGATTGCATAGAGTACAAGCGTGGCACACATTCGGTAGTCGGGTTAGATGTAGACCCAATGCAAAGCCAAGGAAATCCCTGCTTCAATTGCTCCATGCTTGGCCACGAAGTGCGGGACTGTCCAATGCCTATAGACAGGCGACAGGTTGACGCGAACCGAAAGGCATTCAAGGAGAACGAGATTGGGCAGTTTAACAGCAGACTATATCTCGTTGCAGAAGAGGAGAAGCACATTGAAGAGATGCGCCGAAAGTACCAACCTGGTCGGCCGCTTTCTTTAGGCCTCCGCGAGGCGTTAGGCCTGAGGCATGAGGACGATGTTCCCCGATATATTGACAGCATGTACTGCTACGGGTACCCGCCGGCTTATCTGGGCAGCGACCCTAACCAGGACCCGATGTCACTTCGTGAAAGCACTCGACCCAATCCCCCGCCCAGTCCGTCTCTTCTACATGTATATAATGATGCCAAAGACTATCCGAACGATGATGGTAGAAAAAGGGCAGATAAAGCCAATATAGTGGATGAATCCGACGGAGCCAAAGATGGAAGCGACGAGGAAGGCGCGATTGACGAACGTGTCTCTGTAGATAAAGAACAGGAGCGCGATGCTAATGGTGAGCAGGATAACGTATTGCCTCTTGCTCGTAGAAACATACCGCTGGTAAAATACGCTGGGTTAGATCTGGACACATTTGACTTTGCTTCTCTCAGCCAGCCTGGCCAGCCACTGAGACAGCAGAACATGTACCAGTACATGCAGCACTTGGATACAGACGGCCGTGGACATGGACCACTCTACGACTCGAAATATGGCGACGAAGAATATCGCGGAGGTGGGGAGCATTCTGGTTACCACAACTACTACCAGAACAATTACATGGACTCGGTTGATCCGACACGGGACCACAACGGACAAGAGTGGGGCGCAATGCTAGCAAGATACTACAATGCAGCGCAGCCTAGCTATTCCGCCAGCGGCGGAGAAGCCATATTTAGTCGGGACAGCTTACATCTGCGGTCTCGCGAAAACCCGTCGCATTTGCCTCCAACGCCGCAACGTCCGTCCAATGTATTGGACAATAGCAGGAACACACATGTATTGCAAGACAAAACTGCCCATCTTGCGCCGCCTGAACCCAATAAAAGCGATGAGGACGAGCTGGAGGACGGCGAGTGTGATATGGAAGAGTCTGAATAGCCATCTTACAATGTCTGCTTTATTTTAACACCTTTTACAACGTCCAGAATACACGCACATACCTTTGGCGACTTTCAAATCCACACATGCTGATCAGATCACAAGTAGTGGAGATTAACTCGTTGTGATGTGGTGACGCGGCTTTCCTGCCCAGCTTGGCAGTTTCGACGCAAAACGCATCAACACTTACGTTTGCAGAACCAATTCGTTTTTATTTCACGTTCCTTCATGTACTTGGTGCACTTCAATTAACAAAAGCTGTTTGCCTTTTATTCTCGCTTTTGAATCTGATTTTTTCCTCATTAAAGCAAATATTTTCCCCCCTTCACTCGCCTTGTTCCGCTTTGGTAGCTAGTTGTAGAGAATGAGCAGCCGCAGTGCCAGTGCTGGTTACGACCGCCATATCACTATCTTTTCGCCCGATGGCCGCCTTTTCCAAGTCGGTAAGTTATAAGAATAGAATAATCGGAACGCTGAAGCAGATGTGAGGGGATGGAGAGAATGAGAGTAAGCTCATTGGCTTTTTTTGTTTCAATATGCTGGTGACAAGGAAGGAGTGCTAATCAAGAAAAGCCGATAAATGCGTTGTATAAGGCGGGTTCGTTCGCTGTAGAGTATGCGTTCAAGGCGATATCCAACTCGGGCCTGACGTCTGTGGGCGTGCGCGGAAAGGACAGCGTGGTTATTGCGACACAGAAGAAGGTGCCCGACAAACTGATAGATCCGGCAACGGTGACGCATGTGTTTGGGATCACGCCCTCGATTGGGTGCGTTGTGACTGGATTGGAGCCGGACGGGCGTACACAGATCATGCGCGCACGGCAGGAGGCGGCCGAGTTCAAATACAAGTACGCGTACGACATTACACCAGACATGCTTGCCAAGCGCATGGCCAACATCAACCAGGTGTACACACAGAAGGCGTTTATGCGGCCGCTGGGCGTGTCGATGATCATCATTGGATGGGACGATGAGCGTGGGCCCCAGCTGTACAAGACGGATCCGGCCGGATACTATGCCGGGTTCAAGGCCACGGCTGCCGGCGCCAAGCACCAGGAGGCGTTTAACTTTCTGGAGAAGAAGCTCAAGAGCGATGAGGAGCCGAATGCCGAGGATTCAGTTGAGCTGGCCATTGCGACGCTTTCGTCGGTGCTGTCGGCCAACTTTAAGGCCCAGGACCTCGAGGTTGCTGTTATTACAAAGGACAATCCCGTGTTCCGCATCCTTACTGCCGACGAGATCGATGCCGAGCTCACCCGCATTGCTGAGAAAGACTAGGCGCCGAACCGATTTTCTTTCTTTACGTCTACTTCGTTCGCCGAAAGAAGGGCATGCAGTGTCAGCATGGTAAACATTTTTTTACTTTGAGCATCTTTTTTTCCTTTCTGAAAACTAAATCTATATTATTCCACATGAACGCGCCGCCAACATCTCTTGGACGAGCCGAAAAGTTGATACTAGGAGATGCGCCAAATGAGAGGCCACTTTAGAGTTTATTATTCAAAATGGAGAGCACAGACACCCGATTGAGCGCACCAGCCACGAGAATATGGAGCCAAGCGCCAGTCCTGTGCCCACGGAGATGGCCATGATGGATCCGGCAATCGAAGGCTGGTCGGTGAGGCCCGGTGCAACCATCGCTGCGCGCGTGGAGATAAGCCCTGTGGAGTAGCCGAGAAGCAGAACCATCGCAAGAAACACGGCATCTGATTTTATCCACGTGTACCAGACAGAGAACACCACATTGCATGCAAAGAATGCAGGAACGAAGAGAATCCGTGTGAGCGAGAGAAGAACCAGCGTTGAACCTTGCGTAATTGGAATAGATGGCGCTGTGCGACGGCCAAGAAAGTCCCCAGTCGTGTACAGGAAGAAATGCCACTCTGTCAGCAGTTTGAACCCAGACACAGAGTCGACTAGCGCGGTTGTTGAAGGAAAGACCGCAAGAGTCAGTGCAAAGCAGGCTGTGGAGGCATATACGTGCCCAGAAATCTGCGCAAATGTCCGCTTGAACAGACCCAGATCAGGGAGTGTGGGCAAGGGCGTGGTCGGCACAATTTCTGAATCGCCGTCGCCGTCGTCTGAATCGTACGAGAGATATTCGGGTCCAATTGCCAGCTTGCTCCGCGCTTGGTAGTATGGGTCGCGGCTGATGCTCCAGAATGCAAACGAAAGCATGATGTTGACCGTCGTTGCAAACGCAAAGTAGGCAACGGTCCGCGTGAGTAGCCCAGAACTCGCTTCTGCGTTGGTAGAGCCAATAGCAGCGCCCGTAGGCGGCGTCACCACATATGCGGTCACCAGCTGGGCAAACGATGCGATCATGCCAGCAATAGCCTGTCCGCTAAGCATCCCCTCGGCGTTGGAAGAAGGAAAGTGCGAGACGATTGCAAATATCGAGTTCAGTATCAGGCCGCTTGCTATTGCGGAGACAACAAGCTGCGCTAGAGCAATGTAAAACGAGATTGTGCCGCGGAACTTTTCCATAAACGGCATAAGCACTCCAACAGAGTAGACGGCGGTGTTTATAATCAGACCGTAGACTATACGTCTGTTTGGGTTTGACCTTGTCACTGTCACCATCGCGTAAAGACACGACATAAAGTTCATCACCGTATATGTTACTGAGAACGAGTTCTGGAATGTGGACTCGTACACGCTTCCGGCAAACTGGTAGTGGAAGAACTCTGATGCGCAAATGAACAGGTTCCACGGAAGCAGCGAGGCAAGACCCATCCCAAGGAGCGTTAGATATAGCCTCATCTCGCTAGCCCGACCCATCGTCCAGTCCATCCGACTGTCGGTGGAACCGCTGCTGTGCCTGCCAGCGTTGAGAGGCGTGTTTTCAGTGCTTCCAAGCACATGGTAGTCCGCGCCTGTGGTTGTGTCTGCAGTATTCACCATGGAGCCTATATCTATTAGCTTATGCAGCAAAGAGGGGGCTGTCAACAGGTGAGCTGTCTATATCTGAATGCGAGAATGAGGCTAATGTAATAGTTGAATTTAAAGCTCTGGAAAATAAAGGGAATAAAGGAGAAAGAGAAGCAGAAGTACCAACGATTCAAAGGTTCATTTTTAATCGGAAAGGGAAAATGGGGACAAGGGAAAGCAGTGGAATAATAAAATGAGGGGAGGTTGGAGGATACAGCTGTTGTTGCACAGTTCTTTATTTTTGCCTTTCTCTCCTGTTCTCGTCAACGAGAAAGTGTGTAGACATGACTGAGATCCATGAAGCAACATTGTGATGTAAAGCTTGCTTTCTTTCTTCGCAGGTCTTTCTGGCGAGCAAGAAGCCAAATCAAGCCAAGCCTAAAGCCTAGTCGACTCAAGTCATGCAATGCCAAGCAAAGTCCTGCCCGCATTCACTCTATTTCTACTATTAGAGCCCTAGCGACGTTTTAGGCTATATACTTTTGAATTCTGGTCCAGTGCCCGGGTAACCCTATCTCAACAGCCATATTGTCTTGCCCAGCCTTTTCCCCTTGAGATACAAGATACGCAGCCCGTTTGCAATGTATGTTGTGTTGCAGACAATGGATAAAAGGGAAAAAGGGGGGAAATGTGGCGGTGGTGTGTGGCTACAGTAGGAGCGTTAAGTTTACAAAAAATACAGAGGCAGTCTATTCACAGGATGCTGGTATTGGTCTTTTCAAAAGAAAACAAAGCAGAAGCCTTCTGGATGGCCGTGCAAAGAAGACACAATCAGTCCCACTCGCGCGGCATAGAGAAAGGCTACTCGTGATGTTAGTGTTCCGCTGTTACGTTTCATGTGCTGATATGACACATCTCTCTGTGAGTGGGACTCCCGACTGTCGATTTGAATGATCACATATCATTTCACAAATCTCAAGATTCTTGGAATCCACAGGCTCGCAATCCTTGCTCTGAATGTTAAAAAGCCGTAGCTATTGCGCGTATAATGCTCTGTTTGTGCAGGCAAAACTCATGTGTTCATCATTATAGAGGAGAATACAATACGCCTGTTCCTAGCTGATATATAACGTAAGGAGACTTGAGTTGCTATTGACGATGTGTAAAGAAAAAGTCAGAACAATGTGCATCTGTACTGCACGTACACATGCAGTTTCCCTCTTTTGCTGGTGGCAAGTGACCATGTGTGCAATGGCGGTAATCGGGATTTTCTCTCTGTTTCCTCGGCACACAAAGAGCATAATGAAAAATGAGTACAGAATCATCAAATGACATGACTACAGTTAAGGCACGGGTATGTATTTTGCTGGCGGAGGGTCGTCGATGGAGCGCACAAGCACACAAGTAGACAGACAGATAAGCAGACGGATGAACGGATGGACACGATGTGGCAGACTGTTTGTCAGCTTTACAATCCACAGTATGCTCCACAATACTCGCGTCGTTATGCGCAAAGACCTTCCCGTCTTTGCCCGCTGTCGCACTGTGCTGACAGCTAAAGACATTTTAGACACCATTTTCTCTGGTTTTTTTCTTCCAGGAAGGCGGCGGAGAATTCATAAGCTGTGATGGCTTGCCACCGCCTCTCTTTCTTTTCTGTATAAAAGACACGAGGACGTGTCGAAAACGCAAAAACCCAACAAGGAACCTTCTTTTTCTACGTTCTCCTCTTCCATTGCAAACACTTATCTGGTCTCTTCTTTTTCTCTGCTTTCAATATCTGTCTCCACATCGAAAGCACCCTGTCCTTGACTTTTCTTCTTCCTCTGAATTTCTACTGCCTTTGGCCTTATCAAGGTTATCCGCAACACCAACATAAATATCAGCAAAAATGGCGCCTATGCTACACAAGTGTCCCGAATGCGTGTTTAGCTTCAAGACCGAACAGGTTCTTGCCGCGCACAAGAACGTCTGGCACTACTACTCAAAAAAGCCGCTAAGAACAAATAGAACGTATCTCGCAACCAGGCAGGTAGGAAAGCCAGCCGTGTCACCTGTTCAGATGAGTGCCTGTTGACTCGTGAGCATGCATCTGCCGCACAACACTCGAATGTGCAATCCACTGCTTGCACGGCTATCGTATCTGTGCACTTCAAGAAAGCGCATATTTTTGCAGCTCCACTCTTTTTAATGTTTGCCATCCACGCAGCGTGTATTTTTAATATATCGATATGACCATCTCCCATTTCCGGTATTGCTAGAGACTTTAGCATATCCGGGTTGCAAAGTAAACAGAAAGAAGGGAAATCCGCGATGCTTCTCGAAAGCCGGGATTTTCACTCGAAGCAAGTGTGATAATTCTAATGATGCATGATTTGGGCCCACATCTGCGCGAAGGACCGGTGCTGGTCTGTCGCAGAGTCCGAAACACAAGCAGTGAAATCCCACGACCCGAAAAATAACAAAATCGGCCAAGAAAAGAATAGAAATTCAACAGCTTTGCCAGCACATACATATTCAGCACCTGTGTTTATACTGCTGAAGATGCTTGCGGATTTTCATACGACAACACAGCGGCGCTTCATGATTTTATGCACACACGGATCACCACAAAATTTATATGCATGCGCTTCCGTTGAAAGAAAGGCCTTTCATCTTGCTTGCCTCTTTCTTTGGCTTTTGCATTTTCTTCTATGGCTTCCAGTTTTTATACTTTTTATTGTTTCTTTTCTTGCGAATTTGCATGTACACAACAGCCAGCTGTTATTGCGTCTTTAAGAAAGCCATTTTCCCTCTTTCTCCTTTTGGCATACTTGTCAGCGACATCATCACTCGCTTGCCGTTTATAGCAGAGCACCGCTATCCGTACGCTTGGGTCTGAATTCATTCAACTAGTGTCGAACTCTCCCCAGAACACAAAGTTCTTTTTTTAACTTAAGCAGCATAGAAGATACATCAACTGGCAGAATCCCCCTGGTTGCTTGTTCTGCTACGATTTATATATCCATAATACCCCACACATCAGCCCCACTCCACCTCACCGCTGTTCTTGGTTCTTTACGCTGCACAGAATATAGTCAACTTATATTCTCCCTCTGTTTAATGCAGAAGACTGGCGTAGCAAGAGCAGTGGGAATACTCAGGATTCTGGCGTCAGATAGTTTTGTATGTCAAACAAGCTTGCCGATTGTATCAGAGAACAAGCTCGTGGAATAAGGCGGCGCTGTGTTTTACCTGTGGCTTTCTTGTGTGACTCGAGTG
The DNA here is from genome assembly GCA_027595805.1 of Coemansia sp. Benny D160-2. Lineage (NCBI taxonomy): Eukaryota > Fungi > Kickxellomycota > Kickxellomycetes > Kickxellales > Kickxellaceae > Coemansia > Coemansia sp. Benny D160-2. Next base: position 16,865 of record JANBOK010000032.1, on the reverse strand, counting down.
AATTATTCTCTTCTTGCTTTTCATTTCTCGCCAAGAGGACTTTGTTTATGCGCTTAAAGGCGGCCAGCCTCTCTTGTCCTATTATTTATTCGATTTAAAGCAGTAGCCAAAACCGAGGGGAGGCCTCTTCTATTTGCGAGCCCTTGGCTTCATTATCCTACTACTACTACTACTCCTCCTCCTCGTAGTCGTATTAGTAGCTGTCGTTCCAGAACCCTCTCTTTTTTCTTCCCTCACGCGGATCACAGCATATCTTGTGCGCTTTGTGCCAGTGCCAGACGGAAAGGCTGCACCGCTCAAAGGACGTCTGCACGCACAGTCTTTTCTTTTGTGCACTTGTATCCTTTGTCTAGCGGCAACTTCTCTAGATAGCCACAGTACCACATTGCATCTCTGACGTTCTCATTATCTTGCCGCTTTGGCCGACGACAGCGCTCTCTCCAAACACACATTTACAATGACTGGAGACCAAAAGAAGAGTGGACTGAAAGGTAAATACATATTCATAGTTCAAGCAAAACCACTCCATATGGCTGTGCTCTCCACGTTCTTTACCTTTGGAAATTTTGTTTGCTAAATCATAAGCGCACATATGGGTGTTTGTGGGTTCTTCACATTGTTTTAGGCAAGCTGCGTGCATTCTCGAGTACAGGTCATTTGAGAGACTTGGTCCGGGGCCACGCTGCCGCAGGCGGCACTCCTGATGCCAGAGGCGAATCCATACCCACACCGCCTCTTCCGCAAACACCGCGTGAAAAGAACTCTATGCAGAGCTTGAAGCAGGGTAAGCAAAGTCTGTATTTATGCAACAACTGTCCACTCTTTCTTCTTCTTCTTCACAAAGCCAGCAACACTAGGCTCGATCTGACACAATGCAATTGCTATGCTCCTTTCTAGGTGGAGAGGATGAACCGCCATCTCGGAACAATGATAGATATATCCTGGTTCCTTATTGTCTATATCCATTTGATCAATACAGCCCACATGTAATGCACTAATTGGTCTCTGTTTACACATCTGTAGAAGAAGGCAGTGGCAGTGGCGCGCACAGCAAGGAGAACCCACCAGAGATCAGTCTTACCCGACCTTCGCCCGGAAAAGAGCGCAACGACTATTCATACTTGTTAAAGGAACGCAGATCTACGAACGCTGGCAGAGAAGATACAACTCACTATGCCAATAAGCCCCAGCTTGGCAAGCCGTTTGCTTTTGACGACAAGGAAATATCGACAGCTAGACCGCACACAAATCGGACTGCCACAGCCTTTTCTCTGTACACAATTCCTTCAAGGCACAGTCAGATGAGTATGCCAGGCGATATGCATGCTTCTAATTACGACAGTATTTCTTCCCACCACGGTGGACCAAGCATTCTGCGTCGTGCGGGATCGACCATTCCGCAAAAGCTGCACAAGGGTGCCATGACCAGTCCTAAATTAAGCCACCATTCTGGAACGTCGCCATCAAAATGGTTCAAGCGCGGACGGCATCGCAGCGCTGAAAGAAAGGAGAAGGAGAAAAACGACCACCAGCTTGATATGAACTTTAGCGACATTGGGAACTTTGTGGATATGTCAAAGGTGCGCAGACCATCTGTCACCTCATCCATGGGCACTACAGAATCCATGCTGTTGAATGCCGGTGCTGGTATCTATGATAGCAGCAAAGAAGATGGCAGCAACCCAAGCATACACAGAGGCGACTCGGCTTCGGTATATACAATAGAACGGCCACGAAACAGCAACTCATCGGCCGCTCAACTCCCTCACAGATTACAAGCAAACTCAAGCAGTCCCATGCTGAGAGAAGCGGTTCCGCCAGATGCACGCTCGGTTGCTTCTAGTATCTTTGCTGGCAAGGGACGAGGCTCGAGCGCAGGATCGGCCATAAATGGCGAAGCCATGTCGTACAGATCCGAATCGTTGCCCTGGTCAGGCGACCACACATGGCAGCACCGCGATACGTCTGTAAAGTCGCGAAAGCCCACAGCAGTAACTGACGAAGGCGAGAGTAGCGAGTATGGCCGGTCTCCTTCCATCAACGACATTAGTTCTGTCAGATCGGTGCCTGTCTTTGGAGATAGACAACCGCTTGGCCATTTTACTGATCCGTGGGCTGCTGACCGCAACAACAGGAACACACCAACTGCACAGGCCGCTTCCGTCAGCTACCGTGGATTTGCCAATGCACAGGGCGAGTTTGATGACCACCAAAGTTCGATTCATGGAAGAGAGCCTGGCATTGTTCCCGAGGTGGAATATCCGCCGCGCAGATCAGAGCCATGGGCTCCGCCAGAGTCCTGGGCGGTATTACCGACCGCTCACGACGGCATGGATGAAAGTGGTGTGCCAATGGGGGGCATAAGAGAACTTGGATCCGACGATGAGGGCGCTACAAGCGACAGCGATGTCGAGGAGGACACAAACATGTATTCTATGCGCATATACAAGGAGGACTCGACATTTGGGACATTCCACTGCCAGCTATCGACCACGACCGCAGAGTTTATGCAGATGGCCGCAAAGAAGTTCTTCTTTCCGGACATTACACGCTATTGCTTGTACATGCAGAAGGCAAACGGGCTAGACCGGACACTGAACCCTAACGAGCGGCCAGCAAACATCCTCAAAAAGTACCTTGAGCAGATGGGGTATCGCCCAGAAGACAACATTACCCTGCAAGGCAGAGAGGACAACAGCTACTTGTGCAAGTTCACGCTGCTCAAGGCGGCTATTCCGCGGGTGTCTCCCAACATGGAAGTGGAGGTCAAGTCTTTTCATTACATCGATCTACGCTCACGCAAACTGCAGACAGTGCCGGTGTTTCTCTACGCACATGCGAACAAGATCTTATCGCTGAACATGTCAAAGAATCCTGGTCTGAACTTTCCAGCAGATTTTGTTCAGCTTTGTGACAATCTCCGTGAACTTCGATTGGCGACCTGTCAGTTTTCGCGCTTCCCCAACAGCATCAAGTACTTCTCGCATCTGTCGTTCTTGGACCTGTCTGGAAACGAAATCAAGCGTATGTGCCATGCGCCTCTAAACAAGCTAAAGCAGCTCAGCACGCTTATGCTGCGGAACAACCGACTTGTGGATCTCCCCGACTCTCTTTCCGAGCTGAGGCAACTTCGCGTGCTTAATGTGTCCAACAACGACCTGCCTGTGTTTCCGACTGCCATTACCAGAATTGCTACACTAGAGGAGCTTGACATATCCTTCAACCGCATCCCAGTGATACCAGACAGCATATCGTCCTTGACCAATCTAGTCAAGCTGAACGTAATGGGAAATTCGCTTTCGGGAAGCCTCCCAAAGGGCCTTTCTCGGCTGGCTAAACTCGAAGAGTTGGATGTGAGACAGAACAGACTGCAGGATCTTGGCGTGACTTCTGAGCTTCTCGGACTAAAGCTCCTCTATACCGAAAGAAACATTGTTACACGGGCCCACATGGACTTTACATGCGCAACGTCTGTCAGCTTAAAGTCAAACAAGCTGACGCAATGCCATATAACCAATTCTGCCCACACGCTCGTGTTTTTGGATCTTTCTCACAACCAATTGACCGAGCTGCCAACGGATATTTTTATGAGCCTGCCGATGCTGGAGCATCTTGTTTTGGACAGCAACCACATAGTCAGCTTGCCATCGTCTATTGGCAACCTAAAAAACCTGGTACACCTCAGCTGCACAAACAACATTCTGTCGTTGATCCCAATCGAACTGAGCCGCCTTGAGAAGCTTAATATTCTTGATTTCCACAACAACAATCTAAAGCTTCTTCCGCCAGAGATATGGCTGATGCCTAAACTGACTGTGCTTAATCTATCATCCAATTTGCTAGAACAGTTTCCCCATCCTAGCATGTTGGAGACGCTGCGTCGTCAGCAAGGCGGGTCTAGCAGTGTTAGAACAGTTGCCGCCGCCGCCGCCGCTGCTGCCGCTGCTGCGGCGGCGGCGCAGCGTAATGGCACAAGGCTTCCAGTGTCGAGTCAGCTGGCCCGGAGCGCTCAGATCTCCTCGCTTTCACTGCCGGTAACACAACAAAACAGCCCTCTTGTGCGCGTGTCGTCGGAGAACCCTGTCGATAACCTGTTAGCAAGCACGGAAGACGCGGCAAGAAAGAACTCGGCAGAAAAGATGCGAAACCGTTCGGCTGATGCAGGAAAGCTAACTCTTCTCAACCCTCCCGTTCCCTTGAAGCGCTATTCAGTCTCCGATCCGCCACCACTCTCGTTGTCGTTGAAAGAGCTACGGCTTGGCGATAACAACCTGGATGACGAGGTGTTTACCTTGATGCCGTTTCTACCCGAGCTGCGGGTCCTTAATCTCTCGTACAACGAGCTCTACGACCTCCAACCGTCAGCCATGGCTCAGATGCGCAAAATTAGCGAGATATATCTCTCAGGCACGCAGATCAGTACAATTCCAGAGGAGGAGCCAAGCGCGGTTTTCTGGCGTGGATTGCGCATTCTCAACATTAATGGCAACAAACTGCAGACACTTCCATCTTGGCTCGCAAAGATCAACGGGCTATCCGTGCTTGACGTGGGGAGCAATGTTCTCAAGTACAACATCACGAATTGGCCGTATGACTGGAATTGGAACTGGAATACAGGGCTAAAGTACTTGAATTTTTCATACAACGAGCGGTTTGAGGTCAAAGGCGCACATATGCACACAAAGGTCTTTCACGACCATGCGAGCCTTGTTGAAAACGCATCAAGCAGCGGCCCTGCGCGTGATCTGTTTAATTACATAACAAAGGAACCGCCAAAATCCGACTGCGTCTCTGATTTCTACCAGCTGACAGACTTGCGGATCCTTGGGCTGGTGCAGCTTACTATTATGGTCCCCTTGCCCGACGAAACGCCGAATCGGCGAATTCGCACTACTGATCAGATTAAACAGGTCAAGTACGGAATTGCCGACACTCTAGGCAGTGAGGATCGTGTTTCAGCCTGGGACCTGGCAACATCCCGGTTTAGAATGGCCGAGGATGAGTGTCTTTTTGGGCTTTTCCATGCCCGCGAGACATGGGCTTCCAGCTCTGCAATCAGCAAGTATCTGTCTGACAAGTTTTTATACATATTTAGAGACGAGCTTGACAAGATTGCCGACCAGATGCAGAACGAGGAGAATGAACCACGCAGCGTACACGGTGTTGGGAACCGAGAAGGAGCCCCCCGGTCAGTCAACTTTGCTGGAGGCACAGCAGGCTCAAATGAAGATACCCTCAACTCGCCAAGGCTGAGCAATATGCAGGTGCATGCGGCTCTTCGGCGCACGTTCCTGACATTAAACAAGGAAATAGGCACGCACAATCGGCAGCTAGTTGCTGCAGCCGCAGCCGCAGAGGCATATGTTGCAGGCACAACACGCACACACACTTTTACTGCTGGGGGCGATCATGGTGCTGAATCGTATGGTATGGGGTCTAGCGAGCCAGGCACGTTGTCCCATGGCGCTCCTTTCTCTTTTAAAGATTCTGAAGTTTCCGGTGCTGAGCATCAGGGAGGGTCGACTGCGGTTGTGGCGTATATCCACGGGAGAACACTGCATGTGGCCAATGTCGGCGACGCACTTGGCGTTGTCAGTAGACGAGGCACGCCTGTGTTGCTGTCAAAGCGCCATGATCCGCACGACGTCAGCGAGATCAAGCGAATTAGGTCGATCGGCGGGTATATAACGCAGCAAGGCAAGGTGCAGGGCCAGACTGACATAACTAGAGCGTTCGGCTACTTCCACCTGTTGCCCTACGTCAACGCTGACCCGACGATAAACACGCTTGAGCTGGCCGAAGAGGACGAGTTTTTGATTATGGCCAACCGACCGGTGTGGGATGTGATCACTCCGCAAATTGCAGTGGATATTGCGCGCAAGCACCGACGTGATCCTAGGCTGGCGGCAGCACGCGTGCGCGATCATGTAATTGCCTACGGCGTCACGAAGAGCATAATGGTGATGGTCATTGGCTTTGGGCCAATGTTTGCAAAGAACACAGGACGCCCTATGCGCGGGTTCAGCGTGCGCGACAGCATCTATCCTGGCGTCTCCGACCATAGAGCCAAGTACGCAATGACACGCCGTATGTCTCGCAGTCCCTCCACTGCAATGCCGCCGACATTTGGACCCAGGGCTAGCATTTTGCATTCGACAGGCATCGACGGAAGGGGAATTCCCAGTGCACACGCGACACCAGGCTCGCTCCAAAGCCCGGGTAACCTTACAATGTCGCAAGGGTCGTTTGACTTTATGGATGACATAGACGAATTCTCATCGATTCCCTCGACTAGGACACGTCGCCAGCGTGACCGCGATGTTAGCACTCGCCTGGGCGATTCGACGCTTGCACGGCTTGAGCGCGAAGTCCCCCCGCCGGTGGGAGAAGTTGCGCTTGTATTTACAGATGTGAAGAACTCGACCATTCAGTGGGAAAACAATCCAATTGCCATGCGCAGCGCAATTAAAGTCCACAACAGCATTATGAGGCGTATGCTGCGGTCAATTGGCGGATACGAGGTGAAGACTGAAGGCGATGCGTTCATGGTCAGCTTCCCAACTGTTGCTAGCGCTTTGCACTGGTCACTTGCGGTGCAAATGACATTTTTGACTGCCGACTGGCCACAGGAGATCCTGGATTCTCCTCACGGCTGCCCCATATACTGGCCTCCGGATGACGGGATAGGCCACGATGATGGCTCGGGCCGTAAGAGCGGAGCACACGGCGAGACCGAGGACAAGCACCTCATATACCGAGGATTGAGAGTTCGTATAGGCATGCATTTTGGAAGTCCGGTTTCAGAAGAGGATCCAATCACGCGCCGCATGGACTATTTCGGTCCTATGGTGAATCGTGCAGCACGTATTAGTGGGGCTGCTGACGGAGGACAAGTCTATGTGTCGCAGGATGTGATGGACGAGGTCTACGCCATTCTCAATCTCTTTGAAACTGCAGACCACAACAATATCACCGACATGCGTCAGTTGATTGATGAGCCTTCTCTAGCGCGTGATGTCCAGGCTCTCAAGAATCTGGGGCTTTCTGCGGTGCAGATTGGCGAGATCAAGCTAAAGGGTCTTGAATCCGCGGAGTTTGTATCTCATGTATATCCTGCGGCATTGCGTGGTCGTATTGATATGCAGATCCAAGAGGAAGAGCAGCAGCAGAAGCAGCAGCAGCAACCACAACAACAGCAGCGGCAGCAGCAACAAACAAGGAAAAAGAAGTACGATTTATCTAAAAAGGAACAGGCAGGAAACACCAGTAGTGGCAGGTCGTCAAGACAGCGTGCTGGAAAAGATGCCGATATTCAAGGGAATCATGGTGTTGTTCTGTCCAGAGGCAACCATGCGCATTATAGATCATCCGATGAAGAATCGTCGGCCCATTCCTCCTTGGACATAGCAAATGTCTACTCACAGTCGTCACTGTCCACGCCCAGAGGATCGTTTGGCAAGCAAAACTCTGTTGCACCGCAGACACACCAGCTTCTTGTTCGCGAATTATCAGCCGATTTTGGCTTGGCAAGCAGCCCTGATATTCGTAGCCAATCGAGGCAGATGGCGGATTACTCAATGTGGTCAGCACCGCTGTCACGACGCTCGGTGTCTCTTTTGCAGAGCCATGCTATTCGCCCAGATCATCTTGAAAGCATTGGCGAGGACAGCGATGGTATAGTATATCGACCAGCTCAAGATACATCGACTCTGCAGGAAGGGCCGTACAACGCAGGCGACCGTGCAGTTCTTCGTTCGACGCGGTATGTGCCTGGAATGCAGTCTACTCTGCATCAGCCCTTTTATTTGTCGTCGCCATTCTATCCATTTGCATACGGTTCTGCGAATGCTGCTGCCGCAAATGCCTGGAGCAGACAAGGCTCATTTTCATACTTTGCTGGCCCGTCTACAGTCAGCGGACATCCGGCGCAGGGATTGATGTCGGGAGGCAGACAGATTCCCAGAGGCAGCGTGGATGCCTCGATGGCTTTACGGGGGATCAATAGCAATGGCTCTGGATACATTGGATTGGGGCCCAGCATCTCTGGAAGCGCCCTACTTGGTGCCGAATCAAGCGCTCCAGACGCCATGCAGATTGATGCACTTTATAAGCTTGTCTACCGCTTGAACATCATTGCCGTTGAGCCAGATGCAAACACAGTTCTACCATCATTCGAGTACTTTGTTTCGCATCAGGCGGTTGATCTTACCTCCTATCGGATCCATCGCGCGTCAACCGTGTCGATTGCCAGCACTTCGCAATTGCAGTCGCAGCCGCAGCTGCAAGTAAACAAGCAGCAGCATTCGGTGCATCGCAGCGCATCGCTGGTGAACAGCGAGGATGCGCTGAGCACAAGCACGCTACGCAGGGACGGGACTGACAAGCGGCCCAGCATTTCCACCTACCCCATTTCTTCGGAAATTTCCGGCGTAGCGGACGACGATTCAGCAGGTGTGGCAGAACACACACTTTTGGAAGATAGCAGGCGTGAGGCACGTGCGAGATCAGCGTCTCCCACACCACTTGCACATCCACTGCCGAGACGCAATGAGCCTCCTCTGCATCGGCATACCCGCTCTGCTTCGCCTGCAGTTTCAGCTGCGCAGCTCTCGAACCCGATGTCGGATTCTCGCTCTGGCCACACAATGCACAGCGCCTCGTACAGTCTGCCATTGCAGCCCGCGCTGAATGAGCCTCCGACTCCGCTCTACTTATCCGAGGCTATGTCGCAGCAGCATCTTATTGCGATATTGGGGATGGTGGTGAGGCAATTTGAATGTGCGGTGGATTCTTTGGAAGCGCATGTTGACGATGACAAGGACGTTATCAACACACAGCTCTGTGCACGCAACGACAGTATGATGGATGAGAAAGTACTGTGTTCAGGAGCCGCATTACGCCATGCACTAGGCCAGGTTGCCAATAACAGCCATGGGCTAGACAATGCAGGGTTTGAATGGACACAGGAGCGTGTGCTGGATGCACTGGAGGCTTACATCAGATACGGTGGAGAAAAGAGGACAGGGTCGTGAGATAGCTGCTGTTTTTCTTATTAGGTCATGTTGTTTTAAACGATGATTCGGTACAAGAATGGTTGTCAAAGTTGATATCATTGCTACTGCTGGTTACCACACATTCTTCCGAGTCTGTTGCAGCGACACTATTGTCCTGACTGTAGCAAAAGTTTCTTTGGTTTGAGCCCTGATGATAGGAGAGGAGATATTGCTAATCAGTTTATTGCTTGTGTCTAAACGCAGACCTGGGTCGGATATTGATTCTTATTTAGCACTCGTAATGCAAAGAGCAGCAACAGGATCGGGACATGCGCCCTGCAAATTTAGGTCATGCAGGTGTGGAGCACTTCGGGATACATCTGTATGCAAAATGCAGGATGTGCTTTCTCATTCATATGGCTCTTGTTCAAAGAGAAGTGCTCCACAAGCACTGTTCATACAGGGTCCTCTTGTATTTGTCTTTCGCCTTATTGATTATTGATTTCTTATTTTTCATTCTTACAGTTCTGTGACAACCGGGTTATTATTTTTTGCTACACACGCTGTGTCATTGTCGAGGGCAATGCTTGCGGGCAGGATGTTTGGAATTCGGGGGTTCTGCTTTGTTAATCGCATATACACCCCCACCCCCAATTATTTGAGTAACTGACAAAGCCCTACTTTAAAGCAGAATTGCCACCATAATAAATAACATGTGTAAGAAAGAATACATAGGATAATCTGGAAATGAGTATCCAAAGACAAGGTGCTAGCCATATGTTGTGGCACAACCTTCGCTCAATTGAACAAGCTTATTAAATGTTGCTTATTGTTCATTCTACTTACACGCGAATCCCGTGTATTACATTCTGACTTTAAGTATATGCCAAGTCGAGCAGTCGGAGGGCTCTTTTGACAAGTGGATTATTTATTGCTTCTGACAATACCATGATTTTTAATTGCAATTATGCATACAAATGCATATCCAAGTGCACATTCAAGCGTACGTGTTTGTGTGTAGAACAGAAAAAATGAGAAAAACTTTGCTATCCAGTCCCTTGGTACTAGATTGTATATGTATTCTAATTTTTTGTTATTGCTTACTATATAATTTGCGTTTTGGGGGGTTGCGCTTGTTCTTTGGCTTTCCTAAGCAGTGTATAAAGAATGCATTTAAAAACTTGTGCGCCAAACAATATTTTTTATTTTGGATGTGGCTAAAAATAGGTGTAGTTTCTAACTTGCAGACAGACAGAAAAGTACAAGGACATTTTCTCAACAAATTCCTCCGTTATTGTATGCGCCCGTGTTGTATGTGGTTGCTTTTGCTTGCTTTTTTGTTTGCATCTATTTGCATTTCTTCTATTTGCCTCTTATTCCTATGTTCTCCTTTGCTCGAGGCAACATGTCTTTTGCTGTTCTCTGAAAATGACTGAGGCAGCATATGACTGAATTCCCTGCAATACCAAGGATGTGGTATTGATGCGCAAAATATTGGATATGCAGAGAATACTGTCTTGTTTGTTGAATAATAAAAATCAAGCCTATTCCGTACTCCAAGTTCTATTAAAGGTCATAATGATGGTGCTTCAATTTCGGCATTTGGAACACCTTGGCGCTTGGTTAAATCGTGTCCTAAACGGGACATATTGGGTAAATGCATAAATTAATCGGATGCCACCGCCTCCTTGTTGTTCTTTATTTGACAATCAAGAAGAGGAAATACAATCCGAGAGCCAAAACGCTGCGGATTATGTGGTGGTGGGTGCTATTTGTTTTATTTGTTGAAAAGGAATGTGCTCGTCGCGCTTTTTCCAAATAAATTACGCTGTGCGTGGGTTGTTCAGAGATTGAAAATGCCAAAAGAGCATTCAAATGTTTGGATGAAAAATGGTTTTGTCATATCGTTTTTCCACCATATTTCTTTTGCTGGTCTACAAAGCATTATTCCAGTGTTTACTTTGCAACTATGCACCTATCTGTGCTTTTCATGTGGTATCTCTTTCTGGAATAATATCCTAATGTTTTGTGTTTGCTACTTTCAGAAATAATACACACCTTTGCGTATTCGGTTGTCTCTCGATTCATGTACCAGCAGGATCAACAAGGTTATTACTGCCGCTGCTGACAGACGTAAACAATGTCATAGGATTGTATACATAGAATAGGATATTTGTTTTCAAACCAATGTAAACATATATGAAGCAATAAAAAGGATCGGGCAACCCATACGTTTTTTTCTATTTCCTTTTTGGACAGCGACACTTGAATCAATGAAAAAGTCGTGTGGACATGTGTATGTGCTCCAGATGCACCCTTGAGCCTTGTGTAGGGTTTTATTGTTCTGTCATCAAATAAGCCGTTCTCTCGGGCTTTGATTGTACCGTACATAAAATCTGTAACAATACACGCTTGCAGACCTGAGCTGAAAATTGTTGTGGCCAATCCTTGCATGGGTTATCTGCTCCCATGTTCATTAATTGCTGTTCTCAGTCATTCTTGCTTCTTTTTATATCTATCTGCTATCTTACAATGTTATTGCTGAGCCATCAGGTCCTTACTCCCACATTCAGTCTTGACAGGATATTGAACAGCCGTGTGCATGGAGTGTGGAGAAAATGCGCAGCCCAAGTCTTCTTTTTTTGCACAAAAGCTTTTTATAGCTAATGTAAACTAACTTTGCTTTAAACACTAGTGTTTAGCCACAGTAATAGCTGCAGGTTTAAGCCAAAATCGTTTTCAAAGCGCAATGCGGTATTCCTAAAGATACAGTCTGAATACATATGGAAAGATGTGAGAACAACAAGAGATAATTGTGGCACAGGGGGTTGGCTGCTATGAAAGACGGCAAGAGCTAGCACATATGTTAAGAGCGTGGTTAGGACATCGTGCCAGTAATCACTGCTATGTCAAGTAAACACCTTGCCTTTCCGCACTTTGAGCGACTGCAGAAATGTTTTTATCTGGGGATTATGGAAGCTTTCAAATGCAGCTGGTGTCGATTATCCTAGAAAAGTAAATACAGGGCTGCTTCTTTTGCACGGTACATACATGTATGCAATGTAGAGTTTATACTGGGTGGTGTGTGTATGCTCAGCACAGGCAAGACCTATGCACAAAGTGCGTGTATAGACGTTTGCAATCAGACAAAAACAAATGAATAATAAGGAAAGTAGCATTAGTGCGAATAAGGAAATAAGAAAAACAAATACAAAACAAAAAACAAAACAAAAAACAAAGGATGAAGGACACACAGGCTCAATGGTGCATGCCTGCATTGTAACCCAAAGTACTGCAACAATTACTTGGCTAAAGGTGGCAGAGGTTTGAACAACAAAAAACTACAAGTGAACACGGGAGGCACTCCGCCAAATGGGAAATCATAACCAGACACAACAAATTTATGTATGCACACAGGGGAATGAAACAGCAAGCGCCAGGGTATCCGCGTATTGTTTAGGCTCTTTTGGCACCCAGCGCAGACATGAACGCAAAGTGTTCTTCTCGTGCGTGCCTTACGAACAAGGAATACAAAAAACACCAAAAGGCCTCAAAGGCAACCATGAAAAGGGCGTAAACCCCAGTTGCTGGGAAGCTTGGGAATTAAAAGCCCACATTGGGCCTAACAAATTTACGCTGCTGTTACTCCATCCACTGTCAAATGCTTGCAGAATTTTTGTATTATCAGCAATGTTTGCTGCATCTGGCTCTGCAGCAATGTCCACCCTGAATTCCCTATTATCCATTTTTTGTCTTTGGTCATCCATATTTATCTGCAAATAATAAAGCAAATTGCCATCGATGCAGTAGAAACCAGTCTGAAATGCACACCCCTTGCCCTTCCCCGCTACACCCCCTCTATTCTCACAGCAGTATCGAGATTATTGTTGGTGTTGTTATTGCAATGGTTATTTGTGGATATTGGTCAAATTTATATGTTGGCCGCTTTTTTATTTGGTGTGCACATCAGAAATTGGAAAAAGGCACCACTGAGAATGTGGCTATTGTGACCGCGTCGACCCGTACATCTCAACCCAACAACCTCTTTTGTTTGAATATAAATAAACCCTCATAGATGTCTACTGGTTATGTGCCTCATTGCAAAAAAAATTAACCAACGCAACTTTTATCTCCTCCAAAAATACACCTTCTTTGCCTTTTCTTCCTCTTCCATCAACATCTTTAGCATTGGCACAGCCGCTGCATTTGCTTTTTGTTTTGATCTTTTGGGCTTTACCAAGTTTCCATGTCTCAGACCCTGGAGTTTTCTACAGTGCGTGATTCCAGCACCGATACCTCAATTGATATCTAGTTAACACTATTCTGTGGTTGCTGACCCTACTAACATTGCGGCGCATTGGCAATATAAGGCTTTCAGCTGCTTGACGTAACCCTGTCCATTCTCTCGGATATTAGCTGCTGGGCGAATATCTACGGATCCACCGCCTTCCATCTTCTCTGTCTCTGTTATTTAGCGTAGATTGGACACAGCGTCTGCTTGACCAGGGCGTGCCAACTGTCTTGATAAAATCCCGTTCACGATCAGTGCAGCGCTGTTGACGTGGCTTTCTCAACACCCTTCTTGTTTTCCTCTTTAGGTTCTGCTCCATACCACCAGGTAACCACGTTCAGCTGGTGTTTCTATCCAAAAAGGAAAAAAACAACTGCAGCGTACAATTTAACAAAAAGCTGACCTTCAAACCAGCAAGACAATACCCAACCTCGCCTCCTTTTTCTTTTACCTCGAACAATCCCCCGTTATTCACCTTTCTCACCTGGAAAGAGGCATCCAATTTTGGCGCCTTGACTTTTTTTCCATTGCCTCCGTGCCCAGCATTATTCAAGCAAAGTAACACGCCTTTTTTGCTTCTTGCTTGTTTGAAGCATTTATGAAACAGCAGAAATTGCAATTTACGGCACGTGAATAACGCCTTCAAAAAATAGAGTGCTTAGCGCTGTTATTGCGAAAACTAATAAAGAGCAAGCTGCAGAGCTTTCAATTCGCTTGCTTTCAGAAGCTCGTCTGGTTTAGTCACTCACAGAGTAGCGTAGATACTGTTTGCAGCGTCCAAATCATCTGAAATCCCAATTCTGGCTTGCGGTCAATAAAAGGAGTCGGTTTCTGAGCTTGGAAAACCAAACCCGGTGTAATTGCATCAAAAGTAAAGACTTGCGATCATCAGTATTCCATCATCACAGCCACAATAAATTACTACTGTTTGTCAGCTCCTATTGCTTAAAAGATGACTCCAGGAAAGAATGGTCTTCCAGACATCTACGATTGCGACTTTTGCCTTGTTGTGTTTGAGAATTATGAGGCATACCTGGCACACAACAAACATTGCATACCCAAACCCGCACCCTCGTGACTGAATTCATATTCTTCATCCTTGTGTGTTCAAGGGTTGCAATCCACATGTGGGCATTTCCATCGGCCGTGTGAGCGGGATGGTGAGGCTGGGATTGCAAAAGAAAACAAAGTTCTCATAGCTTCTCTTGGAATTGCTGTGATTCTATGGATGCTGTTTATCAGATCAGCAACGACTGCCGCCAATACTACAGGCGATATCGTAGCGCGACATCAATAGCGTTAGCGAAGCCCCCCTCTCGGGTATAAAAGACAGGAATTGCAGAGAGGCTCTGCTACAAAAACAGCAGCCATTTTTTTCGATATGCAATCAAAAGTATTTAATTTTCTTTTTATTATATGTACTGTTTATTTTGTTATTAAACCAACCGCTCAAAATATATTCCTGTTGATCTGTTGCTGCCGGGAATGCAATGTGTTGTTCATTTACATTCAAAGAAAACAACACCAAACCAAAAGAGAAGCCGCCTAGAAATACCCTTATGTTTTAGATTTGACTGTTTGTGTGGCTAGTTTTGAACCAGAAAAAAAGTGGACATCCATCATGCACCAGCCACAATCGGGGATATTGGATAAAAAGGTTAAATAGGCTCTGCAAAAATGCAGGCAGAGATGATAAGCTTTTAAACAGAAATAGCAAGCACCGATGGACTTGCTTTTGTCGAATTATGAAGAAAATGCATGATGCAAAAAAAGATGAATATCAAAACTGCTTTATATAAAACAATTGAGACAGCAGTCGTTTTGGTCTTACTCTTTCGCACCATCACAAATCTCCATATGGTCCTGGAGTATGGAAAACGAATAGAAATCCTCCAGACATTTCGGGCAGAGGAACTGGCACCGGAAAACACAAAGTGAGGGTAAATCGGACTCGTGAAGGTGGGAGGCAGCCATTTTAAACACGTGTTTTGCGCTGTATCAAACGGGGTGTAGGAGATGTTGGGTGTATGGCAATGTCAGAAGCGTTAGAAAGCTATTGGAAACAAAAAGGGTGGAGGGGTATGTCTGGAGTTTTTGTTGTGTAAAGTAGATATGGATGCAGACGAAGGACGTGGCTAGACAAAGCAGTCTCTTTTATATCTTTCCCCCCCACAGCACAGCTCGGCCGTGCCCAAGCGTTAATGAATCAGCGCAGTGGCATTTTCCTTCTTGGGACAGATTGAGGGATGCACGACGGAAAAGGAAAGCAGACAAAGTGCGCCGGAATGGTGAGAATTCCGAGCAAAAAGAAAACAAGGAAGCCACGGTTTGGCCATGTGGCAAAACAAAACAGGAAGAAAAGAATGAAGAGAAAAGGTCGGCTGGCATTGTGCGCCGTGCGTGCAAAACAACCACAGATGCACAACCCACACATACCCTTTTTCGCCTTCTGCTCCTGTTTCTCTGCACGCCTTCGCAAAACCCTTTATCCTACCCCAGCGGATTTGCAGCAGCGCTTTCACAATATCATTTTCGAGATCTTCTCCACCTTTGCTTCTATGCGCCACAATGCATTACCGTCAACTTTCTTTTGTTCCTGTTTATGCCTTATTGTTGTTTTTTCGATGCACATCCCACTTGCCGCTGTATTTTCTACATGTCGTGCATCTTAGACTGGCTTGCTTTGTTTTTTACTTGCGTGTGCGCAGTCTTGCGTCATGTGAAGCGTTTGTGCATGCAAGGTGTGGAGAAAAAGACAAGGGCAGAGAATATTTGCCTGGTGCTGTCCTTTTCTTCCTGGCTTGTTAAAGGCGCCGGTTCCGCGAGTTGCCATGCAAACACAGCTAGGAGGACGTCACTCTTTGGCCATTGTTCCCATCACGGCATTGCGCTTCATTGATGCCCCCCCAGACCGATTATGCGGACTGGGTAAGCGGATTGAAGGATGTCTGAAGGGATTGACAATATGCAGTGGCGAAGCCTGTCCGCAAGCCAATCAGTCTTCTTGCAAGCCAACCACCCCCTTATTCCACCAACCAACCCACCCCCGCCAATGCCCATCCATTCTTGGCTTGCAAGAAAAGACATTCTGACATGTGTTGCACACCCTTTGCAACATTGCTCAGCCATTTCTGGCGGTTGTCCTGAAAGCAATGGCTGGGTTGGCGATATTATCCGCATGGCATGAATTGCTGGATGTAAAAGCCTCATCACATAAAGACAACACGAGCTTTGGCCCCATGTCGCTGCACAGACAAACTTCTGTCGTTGAGAATGTTTGTTTGCATCCACCGTTTGTTGAAATGATGCGCTGGGGCTTTGGGCACGCACAGATAAACAGAAAAGCCAAGAGATTGTCCAATTAAAAACGGGTGCTTGCAGGTTTGGATGGTGCTATCTCTTGATTGAATAGCATGTAAGGTGACAATGCAATGCGGTTTGATGGATAGATGTGCATTTGGATGGATATTAAGCTAAAAAAGATAAACATGATAGTTGGTAGCTGATATTTAGCCAACAAGGAAGAACATTCTTTCAGTGCTGTGGCAAGTAAAATAAATAAGATGTTTTTATTAATGTGG